>JXCR01137440.1:81847-123503 GCA_002079205.1 Phalaenopsis hybrid cultivar | reverse complement strand
ATATATATATATATTTGTAAAAGGAGCTACTTGTGGCTCCCTACATATTGATTAACCAAAAAGCTACAAAATAAGGGGAGATACAGAGATGAACCCCACAACAAGCAGAATAAAAAAAAAACCTATGGGCTTCTCATTCAACGAAAACAAATTAGTTGAGTTCAAAAGAGGGAATGTTCCTGAATTGTGGGGCATTGAAGTTATCCCCATGAAATAAAAAGGAGAGTGAGGGAGTGGGAGAGGTAGCAACAGAAATCAGTTAAGATTCAGCTCCACAAGTGGCTAGGTAATGTGTTGGCCTGTTTCCTTCTTTATAGTTGAAAGTGAAGAAAGCCTTCATATCCCTAATCAAATGCTTCATCTGAATGATCCACTATTGAATGTGTCATGGGGGGTGTTCTTGTCTAACATATATTCCTCCAGGGGGAGGAGTCAACCTCAGCCTGAATTAGTTTCCAGTTGTTTGAGTTTGCCATCCTCAGTGCCTAAAACAATGCAATGGTTTCTGCTTCCATTGAATCCTTAGCCTTGGTGGGACATTGAAAATATAACAGACATCTTCCTCTATGGTTCCTAAAAACCCCACCAATACCAGCCCTCTGTGAAGTGAAACTACCATCTGTGTTCACTTTAATAAACGGGAACAAAGGTTTTTCCAGATCACTTTCAGCAGCTAGAAAATTTTCTATTGGGTACTTCTGCAGATATTTAATATATTTGAAAATTTTTTACATTGAATTAGTCTGCTAAAATAAGCAAGGCAGTTAAATACCACCTTTTCCAACCTAGCAAGATAGTCCTCATGTTTAGCTTGGTTCCTTGCAGTCCAGATAAACCAAGCATTGATAAAAGGAATACATCCCAGGTTCTATTCACACCACCCCTTCCACCAATTAGTGAGTAGTTGCCATTCAAGGTGCATGGTATTGATGTTTAAGTGTGTTTGTAAATCTATCCAGATGTGTTGGGAGTAGCTGCATTTGAAGAGCAGGCGTGCGATGGATTCCATGTCTTCCTTACATAGGTGGCACATAAATGGGCCTCTCAGTCCCTTTAATTTAAGTATCTCATCAATTGGCAGTAAGTTGTTAAAAGCTACCCAAGAGAAGAAAGACATGAAGGGTGTTAGGAACTGATTCCATAAGCACTCTCCCTAATCTACCTTGTCCCAGAGGTAATTTTTTTCATAAATGGTTTTGGTTGGACTATGGTAGGAACTGGAACTAATAGCCAAATGATCCCTTCTGGTTATGTCAAAATCAATCTTAGTGACCTGTTAAGCTGATTTTTCAGTTATTAAATTTTTTAAAAAGTTTTCAAACCAAGTATGGTCCTCCCAACAATCTATCGCCATCATATTGCTGCTATTAATCTCACGTAAAGGTTCCAGGTAGTTTTTAGGACACCACCTATCCAGCCAAAATTTATATTCCCTTGGCCGAGTTCCCATAAGAACAACTTTTCAGCACCTTCTCTAACTTTTAGCATGTTCTTCCAAGTTCTAGAGTCCCCCAATCTTGTAGTTATGGAATTAAGATGAGTAAATCTGCAATATTTGGCATGCATAAATTGAGCCCAGAGGGCATCCTGTTGTCTAAACTTTAATCTACACTAACTTATTTGTTGAAGTTGCTCAATTCCCTTAAACCCCAGTCCACCAGCATAAATAGGTTTAGCTAATTTATGGCAGTTGTCCCAGATCATCTACTTTCTTTGCCCAGCCCAAAAGGAATCTATTGAAAAATTCTTTCAAGCAATATCTTGGTACACTTCTTCAATGATGCCACCTGTAGAATATAAGTAGGGAAAGTAGAAAGGATGCTCTTTAGTAGGGTTATCCTGCCCCCATTTGAGAGAAAAGAATTAACCCGACCCTCAAGTTGGGAGTTTGTTTTATCTACCACCTCATCAAAGTGTGTGAGTTTAGTCCTTTCCTTAGTTAGTTGGACTCCCAAGTATTTGAAAGGTGTTGACATCTGTGTGAAGCCAGTTAGGTCAAGGATCCATTGCTTAATCTGAGGAGGACCTTTTCTGTTGAATAAAACATGGCTTTTTGCAATGTTAATTTTCAAACCTAAGGAGTTATGGAAATCTTGGAGAGACACATGAAGCCTTTTGACAGCAGCTTTATTAGCTCCAGAAAAGATTAAAATGTCATCAGCATACACCAGGTGACTAATATCCAATGTTTATAAGTGAAGGTACTTGTTGTAGCTCTTCCTTTGGCTTGGCTTATCCATTAATCTTGATAGGTAATCTAGTGCAATAATGAAGATTGTTGGAGAAAGTGGGTCTCCTTGTTTCAGACTGCTAGAAGCAGTAAAAAACCCATGAGCACTTCCATTTATCAAGACTAAATTCACATTCCCTTCCATCCATCTTTGGATGATCATACAAGAGGCATTGGAGAAGCCCCTAGCTCTGAAAATCTCCATAATAAAGTCTCAATGTATGGTATCATAGGCCTTCTCAAGGTCAAGCTTGTAGATCAGATTTCCCCCCCAACATGAATTATCTAAGTCCAGTAACGGTTCCGATGCCAGCAAGACATTATCCCCATACTTCTACCTTTGACAAAAGCAGCCTGCTTATGGCTTATAATAAGCTGTAAGATTGGTTGAAGCCTTCTCACAATAATCTTGCTTATGATTTTACTTATCAAATTAGTAAGGCTTATGGTTCTAAATTTTTTCCAGCTATCTCTCAGATTTGATTTGGGAAGGAAAATAATATTGGCAGCACAAAAGTACATTGGCAAGGCACCCTCTGGAAGAAGTATTGTATAGCATTAATTACATCTCCCTTAATGATATCCCAAGCCTTCTTATAAATGTCAGCTGTGAACCCATCAGGTCGAGCAGCTTTAGAGCTATCTATTGAGAGAAGTGCATGTTTGATTTCTCCTTCTTCAGGGATTTCAGCTACGTTGACAACAACAGTAAAATCATGGTCAGAATTAAATAAACTATGGTTAATGGGATCCCTTGCAAGGCTTGCGCACTGCACCATTTTCTGACAGTAATGTACACTACTTTGAGTAATGTCATCATTCTTCTTCTTCCGGTTTCTTTGAGTGTCCTTAATTTTATGGATACTATTACATCTCTTTTTGTATTTGATACAAGCATGGTAAAATTTTGTGTTCCTGTCATCTTCTTTAAACTTAGTTTGATTGGCTTTTTGTTTAAGGAAGAGCTTCTGTCTAGCCACAACAGTTAGGAGACTATCATTTGCTTCTAGCAGTAAAGCTTCATCCAGAAGACCAAGGATGTTGCCCTTTTCCAACTTCTTAAGCTCCTTCTCAGCTTCTTCCACAGCATTCATAATATTGCCAAAGGTTCTCCAATTCCATTGACTGAGAGCTTTCCCAACTTTCTTCTGTAGTCTCCACAGTTTAATCAAAGGATTGGGATGTGCACAATTCTGACAATGATCTTTTACAGTGTGAAGAAACAAAAAAACTTAAAAAAATGAAAAACACATTAAGTAATTAAAGTATATGAAAATGAACATCAACATGTTCAAAGACCATTAAGAGACTATGCTAATCCTACTGTAGATGAAATTTACTTGACTATACAAACTCTTGTTCTAGCTTCTAATTCATTTAAACTTTAACATGTATCATCCAAATGATAGAAAATAATTAGTTTGGGGGAACACCATCTGAACAACCTAATTTACATCTTGCTAGTTTTCTAGAACTTTGTGCTATAATTAAATATGACGGAGTGTCGAATGACGTGGTAAGACTTATACTTTTTTCCTTTTTAATTAAGGGACAAAGCTAAGATGTGGTTAAACTCTTTAACACCTCGATCAATCAGAACTTGGGGACACTTATCTCATAAATTTTTGGCTTAATATTTCCTGTCATAAAAAAAACTACTATGCTTAGAAATAATATTACATCTTTTTATCAGTTTGAAGGGGAATCAATATATGAAGCTTGGGATCAATTTAAAGATTTCCTTAAGAAGTATCCGCGCCATGTTTTGGCTTAATAGTTCTATAATAAAAAATTACTATGCTTAGAAATAGTATTACATCTTTTTATCGGTTTGAAGGGGAATCAATATATGAAGCTTTGGATCAATTTAAAGATTTCCTTAAGAAGTATCCACACCATGCTTTACTAGATTGGTTAAAAATTAAAATATTTTATGATAGATTAGTGGGATCTCTTTGATCTATTATTAATGTTGTTACTGGTGGAACATTAATGTCAAAACCATTCAATGGAGCATATTCGTTTATTTTTGAGATGACTAATAACAATTTTCAGTGGCCCTATGAAAGGGTAACCCAAAAGGAGTAGCCAATGTTCATGACTCTGACACAATTTTTATTTTGACTTCTCAATTTGCAGCCAAATCAAAGTAGTTGGATCAATTTGGAATGAATACATCTTAAACATCTCTTGTGGTTGAAGAAAATTCATTCGTATAAATGATAGATTCTCAATCATCATATGAAACTTTGAACACAATAAATAATCAACCTAATAATCTCTATTCTATTTATTACAATCCTGTTGGAAATATTACCCTAATTTAAGTTGAAAAAACAATGAGTCTAATGGTGCAAATTTGCAATGGGGGATTAATCAAGCAAACTATTTGGGAAATGTAAGAAATCAAGGAAATAATAACTATAGACTTTATTATCCTTTCAGCTTTAAAAACAATTCAAAATTTTAGGAGAAGAACTTATCAATGTAAGAATTGGTATTACAAATGGGTAATCAGTTACAAAGTCAGTGAGTAGCAATTAGAAACATTCAGAATCAATTAGGACATATTGTTACTGCACTTAGCAATAAGCCTCAGGGAAATCTTCCTAGCAATGTTGAGATTAATCCCAAAGACTAGAATAAAAAGAAAATTAATGCTATAAAACTAAGAAGTGGAATAAAAGTGGAGATAAAAATTCAAAAAGATATTGAAGTTGAGAAAGAAGACGTGGAAATAGAAAAGTCTGAGAAAGATATACCTCATGATTTAGATAATCTTATTAAACCAATGAAAATTACTATAGAGAAACCACCACCTCCATTTCTTGAAAGATTGAGACAGTAAAAAATGGATAAAAGTTTCTTAAAGTTCTTGGAAATAGTTAAGAAACTAACCATAAACATTCCATTTGCTAAAGTCCTGAAACAAATGTTGAGCTCCGTAATGTTTATATTGGATATACTTAATAGAAAAAGATAGTTTATAGATAATGAGAAAGTTTCACTTAGTGAAGAGTGTAATGCTATAATTCAGAAAAAGCTTCCTAAAAACATAAAGATCTTGGTAGTTTTACCATTCCTTCTGCTATAGGTGAAAGATTTTTTGGAAAAGCTTTATGTGATTTGGGAGCCAGTATCAATCTTATGCCTCTATCTATATATTAAAATGTTAGGCTTAGTAGAGATTTCCTCTCCTACTATAAACATTCAGTTAGCTGATCATTCGATCACCTATCCTAAAGGAGTTGTAGAAGATGTTTTGATAAATGTTGATAAATTTATCTTTCTTTTGGACTTGATTGTGTTAGATATGGAGGAAGATAATGAAACTCCAATCATTTTAGGGAAACCTTTTCTTGCAACTCGAAGAGCTAAGATAGATGTTCAAAAATGTGAGAAAACTATGATAGTCAATAATCAAGAAGCTAAATTTAATATATAAAAATCCATAAAATACTCAACAAAAGGAAAATATGATGAATGCTTCATGTTTGAAAATAGTGATTATTTGAGTAACGATCAATTTTTTTACAAGTTTTGAAGAGAAAATAGACCAAGAAAATTTGAAACATGATGATGAGGATAAAGTGCAAGATAAGTCCATTGAAATATGTAATGAAGATTTAGCTTATGTTTAGGAAAGATTTGAGTTGTTAGGCACTACAAAAGATAACAAAAATCTTATTCCTTCATATGAAACACCTCCTGAACTCGAAATGAAAATACTTCTTGAACATTTAGAATATTCCTTTTTAGTAGAATAATCTACATTACCTATTATAATATCCTCAGAGTTAATTAAACTCAAAGAATTAAAATTATTAGTAATTTAAAAAAATTAGAAGAAAGTCGTTGGATGGGCATTAGCTGATATCAAAGGAATCAGTCCTTCAATTTGTATACATAGCATTTTGTTAGTAGAACATCATGAACCTAAAGCTGATCTTTAAAGGAGATTAATCCCTATAATGAAATAAGTAGTTAAGAATAAATTAAAAAAATGGTTAGATGTCGGAATTATTTGTCTTATCGCGGGTTGTGCTTGGGTAAGTCCAATTCAATGCATTCCAAAGAAAGGTGGTGTGACTATTGCTATCAATGAGAAAGAAGAATTAATGCCAATATGACAAGTCACTTGTTGGCAAATCTGTATTGATTATAGAAAATTAAGTTCTACCACTAAGTAAGATCACTTTCCTATACCCTCTCTAGACAAAATGTTGGATAGGCTAGCTGGACACAAATGCTTTTTCTTTTTGTATGGATATACCGGTTATCATAATATTCCTGTTGCTCTTAAGAATCAAGAAAAGACAAAATTTTCTACTACTTATGATACTTTTGCTTTTAGAAGAATATCCTTTGGTTTATGTAATGCACCTGCAACATTTCAAAGATGTATGATTTCTATAATCTGTGACTTAATTGAAAAAGAAATAGATGTTTTTATGGATGACTTTTTGGTGTTCGGAACTTCATTTGAATCATGTTTAAATTATTTAGAAAAAAATTTAGAATGATGTAAAAGGACAAATTTAGTATTAAATTTGGAGAAATCCTAATTTATGGTTGCATGCGGAATTGTACTTTGACATAAAATTTCTACAAATCGGGTGGAAGTAGATTCAGTAAAAATTCAAGTTATAGCTAAACTACCTTCTCTTACTACAATGAGAATAGTTAGAAGTTCTTAGGTCATGTTGGTTTCTACAGGCGATACATTAATTATTTTTTCCAAAATTACTAAGCCCCTTTGCAAAGTATTAGAAAAAGATGTAAAATTTGATTTTAACCAATAATGCATTAATGCCTTTGAATTATTAGAGGAGAAACCATTTTAACTAATGTGTGATGCTTGTGATTATGAAATTAGAGTTGTATGCAAAGATATGAAAGAAATATTTAAAATTATATATTACACAAGTAAAACTCTTAATAAAACTCAAATTAATTATACCGCTACTGAGAAAGAGTTATTGACAATTTTCCATACTTTTGATAAGTTCAGATCATATCTCGTTGGAGCTAAATGTATTGTACTACTGATCACCCTTCTATAAAATATTTGATGCAAAAGAACGATGCAAAATCAAGATTAATTAGATAGATCCTTCTGATGCAAGAATTTGATTTTGTAGTTGATAGGAAGGGATCTGATAATCTAAAAGCTGATCATTTATCTGGGTTAGAACATGAAAAATCATTTTATTTTAAAAGTGAAATTAATGAAAATTTTTCAGATGAACATATATACATTATTAATACATGCAGTGTACCATGGCATGCAAACATTGTGAACCTTTTTATTAGTGATCTTTTACTGTATGGATCAACAACACAGCAATAAAAGAAATTTATTCATAATGCAAAATCTTACTTTTGGGATGACCCATATTTGTATCAGTAATGTAAAGTTCAAGTTATTCAAAGATGTGTACCATATGAAGAAACGGAAAAAATTATTTGAAAATGTTATGATTCTGAATTACATTTTAGATTTGATAGAACCACATTTAAAATTTTACAATCTGGATTTTATTGGCTTACTCTATTTAGGGATTTTAACACATATATAAAAATATGTTATTGTTGACAATAAGTAAGAATTATTTCAGAAAGGAATGAAATGACAATAAATTTTACATTAAAAGTTAAAATTTTTGATTTTTGGGGAATGGATTTTATGGGACCATTTGTACCCTCTTTCAGAAACCTATATATTATTTGTAGTATACTATGTTTCCAAATGGATCAAAGTAGTTGCATTACCTTGATGTGATTCTTGAATAGTTTGAAAAATTTTTAATGAAAAATATTTTTGCAAGATATGAAATGCCAAGAGTAATTATTACAGATGGGGGATCTCATTTCAGGAATAAAAGACTTGAAAAATTGGTTAAAAAATATGATATTGAACATAAGATCTCCATTGCTTATCCTCCCCAAACTAGTGGTCTAGTAGAATTATCTATCAGCAAAATTAAAAGAATCTTTAAAAAGACAGTAAATCCTAACAAAATAAATTTCTCTGCTAGATTAGATAATGCATTATGGGCTTACTGAAGAACTTATAAAACTCTTATAGGAATGTCTTCATATAGGCTTATTTTTAGAAAGACTTATGGCTTACTAGTAGAATTGGAGTATAAAGCTTACTGTGTTATTATTTAATTTAATTTTAATTTAAAAGATACCGGTGAGAAACCATTATTGTAACTTAATGAGCTTGAAGAGACCATAAATGAATCTTATGAAAATGTTAAGATTGATAAAGAAAATGAAAAATTGGCATGATCGGAAGAAGATAAAAAAGGAGTTTGAACCTGGACAAGAAGTTTTGTTGTATAACACAAGATTGAAATTATTTCCTGTAAAACTTAAGTCCAGATGGTTAGGGCCATTTTATGTTATAAAAGTCTACCCATATAGAGTTATGGATATTAAAGATCTAAAAACCAGAAAAATATTTAAAGTTTATGGACATAGGTTAAAACCTTACATTGATGGGCACACACAAACTTTTACAGAGGTTTTAATGTTGGGGTGATGACATTAAACCCAATGTAAGACCGAGAACATCGGGGTGATGACATTAAACCAAGCGCTTAATGTGAGGCAACCCATAGATATTTGTGTAATTTGTTTAATTTTTTTTACGTAATATAAGATCTTTTGATTAAATTCTACGTGCTTTAGAGACTTACATGTTAAGAAAATACATAAAAACTATTTAATTATTGAATTTTATAGAAGGTATGAGAGTGATTTGAAACTTAGGTGAAGCGATGCAAAAGAGTGCACTGGTGCCAATGTGCCTAAACTGGCACCAAAGCACCTTTTTTATAGAGCACTAGTGCATAGGCACCTAAATCTTATGCCTGAGCGCCACTTTCTAGAAAGCCCTGCGCCTAAGCGCTAGAATCAGGCACCTAGGCGCTGCAGTTGGAAAAACCACCCTGAAAACTTCTTTTGACAGTTTTTTGCAAAATTTCACTATATAAATCCTAAAAACTTTCATTTTGAATTAAATTAATTTAGTATGGAGGGAGAGGATCCACTATTCTTGTTCTTATGGCTTCCAAATCCAAGGAAACTTCAAAATATAGGATTTTCAACTATAGAAAGTTCATTAGTTTCGATGCACAGAGGTAGTACGATGAGATTCTTATGAGAAAGAGGCTGAATTGAATCAAGGATTCAATACTATTGCAACTATTGCACAAGAAATCATTGTGTAGAAGCGATGGGAAGAACTATGCTACGCAACTACAACTATAGTAATTCATGTTGTGATGGAATTTTATGCAAATCTTCATGGGATTAATCAAGCAGTTGCCTATGTTCGAGGTAGTTGGGTACCTTTTACTTGTTCTAGATCAAGAATGTTCTGATTTGTAATCATGCAAGCTTTGTCCCTACAAGAGGCAGTATGAATGAAGTCTTTCAATCCTTGATGGATGAAGATGGAACTTGCGAGATAAGCGATAACAATAATGTAAGTTTTCTTTCTTAATTATTAAATTTTGCATCGAAGCTTTGGTATATCTTTATTTCCAAAAAAATTCTCCCTACTGCAAAAATCAGTAAAGTGATGAAGGAAAGTGTTGTATTGAATTACTGTATTCAAATTGGAAGACCTATTGATTTAGCTGTTATAGTAGTAGATTTTATTCTTGGTTCAATTCTGAGAAGATCTACTCAGTCATCCACACTACTTTTGTTTTTTAAACAATCGCGAGCTCCATACAAAAATTGGGAAAAAGTACTTCTTCCTTGGAAGCCGATGCACCTAGAGTTAAACAGTAACTACTTAGAAAATGGAGAAGTGGATGACAGAAATGTTCCTATGGATCAATCTTCTCAAAATTCATCACCATTATGACCCCAATTTCTGGATAGTTCATATTTTATTTTGAAGAAGATTAAAAGCACAAAAAGAGATGATTAATTTTATTTATGCAATTATCATCATTTTTTATTGTTCGACCATCTGGATTGGTGAATTAAATAACAATTTGATCACACAAGACTTATGGAAGAGGTTATGTGTTGACCTCACTTTTTTTTTAAGGTCTACTCTTTTCTCCTTAGAAGCCTAGGAACTAGCCATAGGATTTTCTTATCTACTATTCCTTGAGGACTAGTAAGGGAACCCTCACCATTATAAATTCCAAATGACTCTTTTCTCTCTTGAAGTTCTACATGTTGGTTCTAACCTCTGACACTTAGAAGGATGGAAATAACATGGAGGAGCTCAAGAAGAGTCCCCATAGGACTATCTGGCCTTATGGTTAGCCTTAGGTGGTGTGGTATTGGTCAGTTTTGCACACACACACTTGAAACCCCTCACATTCACTCACACCCTAAACCTTAACTAAACATGCTTAGCTTGATCCCTTACTCTTTTTGGAAACTCATGTGGATAGTCCCATCACATGGAGGGTCCACAGTAGAAGCTCCCTTGGTCTCATGGCTCCATAAGGGTAATTTTTGTGATTAACATTCCCATTGAACCCCAATTCTACCCAATTACCCAATTTTGTCCTTTTAGCCCCAAACTTTTCCAAAATTACCAAATTGCCCATGGAACCCTAAATTTTGAAAAATGATCCAAATCCTTCAATTTTATCAAAAAATCATTCTAAACAATTCAAAACTACCTATATTACCTAAAACACCTGAAAATTTTTAAAATTCCCAAGATGCCCTCAAATTTGCTAAAATTACCAAAATGCACTTCATGACCTAAAAATTCTCAAAACCACCCAAATCATTCCTAACACTCCCAAAACCAATCTCAACCATCAATAGGACCCAATTTGACCAAATTGACCAATTTTGACCAAAATCTCAAATTTACCTCTAAATGCCTAAAATCCTCAAATCACCCCCAATTTCCCCCAAATTGATTTCAAATTTTGCCAATTTCAAATATAAATTTAATTACTTCATGTCTAGGAAAACTTTAAGCCAAAATCAAGCCCAATTGAACCCAATTTCAAACCCAAATCTCAACCTAATTCAAATTCCCCAAATTGACTTTAAGCTAAAATTCAACCAAATTGAACTCTCTAGCTTATCCAATTACAACAATTTTTGACTCCAAGCCCTTCACGACATCCTTCTAGACCAAATGGAACCTTAAATTGGTCTTGTGCTAGCATTAAGACTACACCAAATCTAACTCAAGTAAAAACCCCCATTTTTGCCCCAAAGTCCAAATTCCTCCAAATTGAACATTATAGCCCCTCAATATTTCACCCAAATGCCTCATAAAATTTCCCTAAATCAAATTGACCATTTAATTGGTCTAGATCCATGCTCTAACCAAGCCTAAACCCAAATCCAAGCCAATTCATACATTTTGAGCCCAAACCTTAAACCTACTTGGAGCCACATGGTTTGACACACCTTGAACCACCTCAGCAGCCACTTATACCCTAAGAACCACTCTAGATGCTCTTAGTCTACCTTAGAGGTTCCATGGAGCAATTTTCCCATGATTTAGGGGGTCCTTCCCCATTTTTGGCCAAATGCCATATGTTTGAGCTCAATTGATTAAACCCCCATCTTGATCACAATTAAACCTGTCGCTCGATTACTTGAGCCATCTAGCCACCTCCCCTAGCCTAGCCGACCAACCTAATGGTAGGAAAACCCAAAACAAAGAGGGCTCCCCCATGGAATAAGCTTCAAATTTACCCATCTAATATGACTCGCCCCCATTGGTCACTAGTGTCGTTTAGCCCTCCACCTAAGCAACATTTTCCACCCCTTGGATTGCCCTGCTAGTCACCATTGCCATGGCAATTTAAACCACTCGCTTCATAGCTAAGGTAAGAGTGCTACAATCTTCTTAGGGAGAGCCTTCTTAATTGTTGACAGAGCCTCCTTGAGCTTGCCTATGATCATTTCAACCATTTCCCCCCACTAAAATCCACAACTAGAGATCAATTTTGAGTTAAAAAACTTGGAATTTTTTTTCCCTTAGTCAAACTTAAAAAAAATCTAACATGAACTACCCTTAAGTTTCCTTAGATGAAATAAGGAAGTTTCTCTTGAAAACCCCCCTTTGTCGAGCACTCTAACCCACTCTTACACCAAGGTCGCATCACCTGTTGGACAAAATTTTACCTAGACCTTACAATATCTCAAACCAACACTTTGAGGTTGTTTGTTGAACCACAGAGAAGCTTTCACGAGCACCCAATCAAGGCCTCATCTCTTGGGCTACGGTATAATCCAAAAACTGCATAAATGCCCTCGATTTCATTAATTGTGAAGAGAATATTTATTTCATGGGTAACTAGCTATATGGATATTTTAATCTCGATTAAATGAAGCTGTAGGAACAAACCCCATATGATTTGGTTGAGTATTGAGAGAGACCTTAGCATTTTAGTGTGGACGGTTCTCGATTTAGAATGGATGGGGACAATGAACTGATGTCGTCCATTCATGCGTGTATCGATCCAACGGTGGAGGAGGAGTGGAACGAATGAATTAAACATAAAGCATGAGCAGAGTCAGCACTGACATGGAAGGTGACGTCCAATGGGAGAGTGTCGCGTGGTCTTTTGGAGTTATCGCATGTTTGTGTGGAGCCGACGTAGATAAGTAGAAAAATATGGTATTTTTTTATTTAATTAAATTCAAAAAAATTAAAAATTCATAACTTTATGTACGAAAATCATAAAAATAAAATAAAAATACCCCTTACTAAGTGAAACAGAGGAGAATAATGTGGAATAAAAGTAATGATTATTTGACAAGTCTCTAATTTTTAATTAATTAAATACTCTTTGGACAGTGAAGATGTCCTCTGATTTTTCTATGGTCAGAGGACACCTATAGCTCTAAAACCCTAATTTTCAAGTTTAGTGTCCCATTTTGGCTTAAATTAATTATATGAATTAAAATATAGGTCAGAAAAATATGAGACTTGTTTTGTAACTTCATCATATGACGCTAGGAAAAATATTAATTAAGTTTAAATATTTATGTACAATACTCTCGTTAATTAAATCATAAAAATTGAAATAAATATAATATAATTTAAAAAATACAAAAAATTATTTCACACTATATATAATGTTGATTTTAACCCACTATAAAATTTTGAAACCCTTTTGAATTAATTTGATCACTAAAGTTTATTTTTCAAGTGAAAAGGGATTTTTGCGTTAAAATAATTATAATGAATAAAAAATAATTACAAAAATTATGAAAAGTAGTTTTTTCAGTCCCTTGTGATCAAGAACACCTATGAAAAATTAAATTTATATTAAAATAAATAGTTCATTTTAAGCTACTTTTTAAATTAAAAATGATTAAAAATTAAAAAAAATAATTAAAAATAATTAAAAATTGTAAAAATATGAAAATTCTTGAAGGTGTTCCTATTTATTCCTCGATCACTTAGGACCATTTAAAATATTTTCTCTAATTTTTCTAAATTTGTTATGTATTTTTAAAGCCTAAAAATGTATTTTCCATAATTCTTCATAAAACTAATTATAATAAATAGAATAAAAATTGTGAAAATAAAAAGTTGGTTTCTTTTAGTTTTTAGGACTTAGAGGTAATTAATAAAAATATAAAAAAGTTTTTTAATAAATTAAATTATATTTTACACTTAATTAATCACTAAAATAAAAAAAAATCATAATAATTAAAATATAATCTTGAAAAATCTTGACAGTTTTTCCAATTAATCCTGTAACTTTGGTGAACCTCCAATAATTTTCATACAAATAAAAACTTTACTTTGATTAGTTAAATAAATTAATATTGAGAATCCTATTTTTGAGATAAACTAATTATATAAATTAAATAAAAATTAGAAAAGTCATAATTTCTCCTCTGCTATTTGAATTGACCCATGAGTGGGGTACCATAAAATTTCAAAGTCATTTGTGTTCAATTTATTGAGTTATGAAGTAGAGAGCCCCAAGGGCAAAAGGGTAATTTTGGGATTTTTATACCCAAATTAAATTTTAGGTTAATCAAAGGGTAAATGAGTAAATTTGATCATAATAAACTTCTTTGGATGTTTGAAACATGATGGGTTAAGATGTAGAAACCAAGTTGTCACCTTTTTATGATAAGTGTAAAATTATAATTTTATAAATTGTTATGACTCAAAGGTTAATTCGATTGGATGATAGTAAGGTAGTGAACATAAGCTAGGAAGATAATAACTTACTTTTTTTAAGCCCTTAATTGGTGATTAGATGATAAGCATGAGCTTTAATAAGAATTGAATTTCACTTAATTCAACATTTTGATTATTGAAAACCTACCCCGAGATTGGATTTAAGGGCTTAGGATTGAGCTAGGCTTGATATTTAAACTTATTTAATGAGGTTTATAAAGTTGAAACATTATTCTATTATGAATATTTTTAAGCACTACAAACCCAACATTAATTGTGTGTACATGATCCTTAATTACCTAAGCTTACCTTAAGGGGCATCTACTTACATAACTCTTACTTAAAACATCAAGTGAAAGTCTGAGTACCCAATTCTTGAGATAGTTGAAATATTAATGTTCACTGAGCATAGGATATTTTAATCTACTAAAATGAAATTTCACTTCGGATGATTAATTGAAAAATATAATATGTTCAATTGAATTTGAAGCGTTTCAAAGGATTTTAAAAGATTTTTTAGGGTTATGCCCCCAAAAACTTTTATGATCTTTTAGATATTTTGAA
Organism: Phalaenopsis hybrid cultivar; assembly: GCA_002079205.1. Taxonomy (NCBI): domain Eukaryota; kingdom Viridiplantae; phylum Streptophyta; class Magnoliopsida; order Asparagales; family Orchidaceae; genus Phalaenopsis; species Phalaenopsis hybrid cultivar. Next base: position 108,552 of record JXCR01137440.1, on the reverse strand, counting down.
CGATAGTGAAACTTACTATATTATATTCCGTAAAATCATCAATTAAAAACTTTTAGGGACCTAGCAAGTTATGTCTCGGGACCCAATAATTCTCCTAAATCAATAAAAATGCCCTATACTACTTATCATACATTAATTGATTTAATGCTCAAGGATTTGAGTCTTCTCTAAGATATTCAAATCCTTGAGAGCAACTGGAGATATTTGTGTTTGTCACTTATGGATCATCAAACTTTTGTAAGTCTAAGGTCTAGGTGGTTAAGGCAATGAAGATGATGCTAATGTGTGCTAAAATGAGGGACACAATGTGGGATTTTAGAATAGCATCTCCTGTCGTAAGGACCTTTAATAGAAGGAGAGGATAAGGACTGATGTCAATTTAAACACAATTGTTAACAAGATCTCTCAAGTTAATTGAACTTAATAACCATTTAGACTAAGTAAATTGAAGAGAAAATAGTGGTACTAGAACGAGAGAATCATGAGATCCTAACCGGTGTCGCTCTAACCAACTTTAACCCCCCTACACCCACCAATGATGCTTAAACAACAATAAAACTTTTCATTTGAGATACACCAGGAAAAAACCTTTCGACTTTTTATACCATAGGACTGCTACTTCGATGAGGAGCTTGGAGCTAACGCTTTCAACAACCTGACAAGGATGAACAACACTAATCTCTTCCATAATATTAAATAAAAAGTCATAGGAATTTGAGGTTATTTTCTTAATGTGACATAAATCCTCACATTATCTTTAGGCCTTTGCATAATCATATTGTGCAATTTAAGCCCTAACTTGCTTTAGACTTTGAGGTTGTCATTTGTTACGACATTAACCCTCCTATCTGCCAAGCTGTTTGTATGTCCGTGTTATGCAAATGTAAGCCCTAATTAATAATAATTTATAGAATGAAATATTTATTAATTTTTCCACAAAAATAAAGCCAAACCATAGGATAGCTTAGGAAGTCACCGAGGTTCTCCTCAAGATCCATGGTATTCCCTAGTTTTTCTTCCTTTAGATTTCATAAGAAGTGTTCCAAATTTGAATTTTTCTCATTTGACACTCCTTTATCCAACCTTTTAAAGTTCTACCCATTGAAATTCTTTAAAACAATATTTTTTGATCTAAATCAAGAGTTTTTTTAGGTGACCTTGGTCATTTAAGATGTAATTAACTATAGGGGCTTGCTTTTATAGGAAACTTTAGAACCCGACTTAATATAAACTCTGCCTAATTGTTATTATTAGATAGGGAAACTTGTTGGTAAACATAAAATGGTTTTACAGTCTAAAACGACTTTCATAAATTCGTTAGTTTATTTAATCGAGTCTCACTAGTATGGAATAGGTCTATTCTTTAGGGTGCATGCATTGCTTGCAGTGTTGTGCTCGTTTATCTAAACTATTGTTTATATGAGATCAGTTCGATCTCATATCTCAAAATAAAATTTTTTCTNATATATATATATTAAATATTATTTTCTTAAGATGGGTATCAACACTATGGTGCAAATGTATAAGAAAAATGGTTGGATCGAAGAAGAATCGTCTGACAAATTTTCTCAACGTCCTTCCTATAACCTGTTTATGCATCACCAATCCATGGGGGATATTATAGAAGATGATAGTATTGAAGATGAACATGTGTAGCAACTGAAGTGCAAAATTCTGGTTTATAAGAGCTTATATGTGTTTGGTTATGTTGGATTTCCTTAGTTTTTGATATCAAACTTATTATGTTTTCTATTTGATGTTTAGTTTTCAGTGACAGGATGTTGTTGGTGTGATTATGATGCTGAGTTTTATGTCATGGTTTCAAAATACTCATCTGTAACTGTTTGGGTTTATATATAAATGTGGAGTTATTTGTTTTTTGTGAAAATTTAATGTTAGTAAATTACTTAATTAAAAAAAATTAAACTGAATTTAAACTAATTAGACGTTGGATTGCTTTGGTGTACAATGCTTTTACAAAAAAAAAAAGAAAACGAAAATTTTGATTGTACACGCCTAGGCACAAAACCGGCTCCTATGCGTCTGATCGGCAAAATCTTTAAAAGTCTCAAAAATGAACAGTGACCCCATTCTTGTGCTCCAGTTTGTCTCCTACATTGCATCTATTGCCAAAAAGCTACTTAAGGTTTCATAATACTTGGATTTAAGGCGATTCTTAGGCTTCAAAATCATGGATTTGATCTTCTCTTTGTAAAAGCTTCACTTTAACCAAGAAATTTTTTATTTTCACCATGGATTTCTCCTACATTATGTGTAAATCAAAAATTGAAAGTTTAGGAGAAATCTAGGAAAAAATCCATGGTGTGATGTATCTTAGCAATGATTTAAATTTTATGAGTTTACTTTATTATTATTGATAACTTATGAGGAAATATTTTGAATTTTAAAAACTCTTATGGCTTTTAAGATGAAGAAGAACAAAGGAAAAGTGGCCCCTGACACAAAAACATTTGTGAACATCAAAAACTGGTATCACTATAACACACAACTCATGTCAAGGAAATTGATTCAGAAGTGAGCATACTATAATCTTGGAGGTTCTATAGAAGAATTGATTGAAGTATGTAATTGGGAAAATTTTAGATTTTTGATGGTAGTAGCAGTTATCCCAATCATTTAAGAATTTTATGCAAACCTCTGAGAAGCTTCAGATGATCAAGTATTTGTGCGTGGTAAGACTGATGAATTCCTCCGAAAGAAGCAATGCACTATATTAGTTGAGGGATAAATTTCATTGTGAATATTCAGCATTTGATACATTTGATTTGACATTGGATGAAGTTATTACCTTTGTAACCATTGGATAAGGTATTTCAAAAATAAAGAATAATAATAAGGTAAACTTCTCTACTTCTATGTTAAATGCTCAATCCAAAACTTGGAATTATTTTATTTTTGTTTGACTCCTTCCAACAAATCATCTTAGTGAAGTTACCAAGGAGAGAGCCACAATGAATTTTTTTATTCAACAAATGAAGAGTAGATATATCGGCTCTTTCATTTATTGGAATGCTAATAATTCTTCTAGAGGTGGGATTACCAGAGGTTTAGGATACCTTTCCTTAATTTTTACTTTTTGAGACTAATCAGAAGTAGGTTATGATAGATCTGAAGAATTGCTACAACCTTTTAACCGTATCATTAATCTTAGTGTTCATATTTATGAGTTACATTCCAGACATCGAGCTAGGGGTATTCCTTCTACTTTTGCATTTGGACCTTCTATATCTAGTACTACTTCTCTTGAGAATGTAATAGAGCAACTTCTTATTCTGCAAGGTGATATTCTGACACTTCAAAGTAAAATAAGAACTATGGAAGCTCACAATTATCATAATGATGAGTATATTCATAGGAAAGTTGATTTTGAAATTTCTTATAATAAGGCTATAACAAAATATTTGAGGGGTGATCATAATGTAGAATTCTCTACTTGCCCTCGCTTTATGACTTAGAAGCCTTGAGATGATTTAGAAGAAGAGGATGAAGAAGATGATGATGAGGATGAGTAAGTCGTTATCATTTATGTTTACTGTAGTTTCTTTTTGTCTTTTCTAGTTAGTTGAAATTTATTTTTAAATCATGTGTACTATAAACTATGGTGTTAAACTTGTTGTATGTAGATTTAGATTCTTGATGTGCCTAAAATTGTATTTTTTTTAATACTATATTTTATAATGATATTGCACTTTAAAGGTATTTTGTCTTGTTTTTTTGGTTGTAGGTACGTAAAATAGAAGAATTTGGAGTGATTGGAACAAAAGGAACAAAAATGGACAAAAATGGAGCAAACTAAAGCAAGTTGGTTCGAACATAGGCCCACTAGAGCCATGAGAGACAAAATTGGGAACTTAAGAGCCTATACCTGGTTCTTAAGCATTCAAACATGGTTTTTAGGTGTCACTAGATAGAGAGGAGGGTGCCTAAACGCCCTAAATTAGTGCTTAAGCATTGGAGATAGTTTTCAACATATCTTTTAGAATATACATCAGAATTGAACTATTTTTGAAGTGGTGCTACTTGTGTATTTGAGGGAGTTCAATGGAAATGATAAAACAGAATTTAAAAAAGAATTTTAGGTGGTTAAAAGGAGGTTTTGAAGAATTTTTGAAGAAGCACTTGAGACACCATTTGGAAGATTCATTAAATATGGACACTTTTGAAGAGAAACTTAAGTACCTCTTGGGAAATTATAAATAAGGCTTGGAAATGTTCTTAAAACACTCTTGTAATAATTGGAAGCGGAGAATAAGGTTTGGAGATAAAGAAGAAGGCTTGGGCGAGTGCCTCGAGTGGGGCGACAAGGTGAGAGAGAAAGAGACAGAGAGTGAAAGATTTCTTCTTTTCTTTTCACTTTGTTATTGGAGAGGATTATAAGGAGGTTGCTTTTACGATACAAGCAGAGTTTGATTTCCATCAAAGATGAAGATTTTCATTATATTTTGATTTGAATTTAGTACTTTTTTGGTATGCTTTCAAAGTCTTGTCAATGAAAAGTTCTTGTTGTTTCTCCTTGTGTAGTGAGTAGTTTTCTTTAATCTTCCCTCTTATAGGGAATTAGTATGCATGTCTAGGATATATAATTAAGTAGAGTGAGAATATGTTATGATGTTTTAAACTTTTTCTTCATTTACATGTAAACTTGATAAACTTGCATGTTAAAATCCATTGTGATAACATGTAAGATCCGTGATGGTGTTGTCTCAATCAACTGTGGTAGAATAACATGAGATTGTATGGATGCAAATGTAGTCCATACGATTCAGTGCAAATAAATAGAAAAATAATCTTTGATGTTTGTAGAATTAGAGGGCTTTAGAGTGACAGGCTAAAGCCCCCAATTTTTTTCTTAGTTTTTGGTCTTAATACTAGATGTTAGCCTTGAGGTGAGGGGATGAGGGGACTCTAGAGAGAAGTTGGTATCTCTCATTCCTAACCAATTTTTAGGATTCTTAAACTACGAATTAGCCAATGTTCTTTATATTACTTGACTGAGGGTAAAGAATATCATTACTCCTATTTGTCTTAATCTCTCACACTACTTGTTTTACTTTTACAAACATCACTAGTTTTGTTACATGAGGAAGGGTACTTTTAATATATTAAACCCCACTTTCTGACTTTTACTAAGTATTTTAGTTTAGGGGTAGAAGTAGTATTATAGTAATAATATTAGGTATAATCATAACCGAACCTTTATCGGCCTTCCAAGCAAAGGAGTGTTATTCTAGACTAGAACTTCACTTAAAAGCCGTCATGATTAACCTCGATCTCCATCGGATTAATATTTGGGGCTTATTTAGAAAGCCTTATATTACTTGATAATGATACGTATACAAGTGTAGAGTCCCTACTATTTAAAGATATAATTGAAATCTTACTTTTCTTGGGATTAAGTTTTTGGAGTCGTTGTCAGGATTAAAATCTTCAAGTAGTGGTGTTAACTTCATAAATCCTTACATATAAAAAATATTGAGATCAAGTTTTTGGTACCATTGTCGGGGATGAAAACGGTTGATCATAAATTTTAGGAGAATTTTAGCTGAAGTGATTAGGCTTAGACTTGGAAAACTTTAGTGTTGTAAAAACTATTTCTTGTGTGAAAAATATTTTTGTATGAAAAAGTGTTGCGAAAAATCTATTTGTGTGAAAAATAAGGTGTTTGTGAAAATGTTTTGTTGTGATGACTATATTTTTTATTTTACTTGTTTATTTTTAATGTATTGTTTGTTGTGTTACATATGCAAAATAAAGGATCTGCAATACTTATGCCTTATGATCCTGACATAGAAGATAGGAAAAAAAATTTAAAAATAGAAAGGATATGAAAAACTAGAAATGGAAATTGAAAACATTCAAAATAATAACTTGGTAAAGCTTCATAAATTGTTGAGGGATTATGTATATACTACAACAGATGAAATTCACTCAAGTATACAAACCCCTATCATAGAAGCTGATTCATTTGAACTAAATCCAGTGATTATCCAATTGGTGTAGAACAAACAGTTTGGGGGAACTCGTTAGGAGGATCCCTATTTACATTTATCAAGTTTTCTAGAAATTAATGCTACATTTCTTTATAACAACATCTCAGAAAATATTGCTAGACTAAGATTTTTTCCTTTCTCACCAAGGGAAAAGGCTAAAATGTGGCTATACTCATTCACATCTGGCTCTATTAAAAAGTGGGAGGAGTTAACTTAGAAATTCCTAACTAAGTATTTTCCACCTTCAAGAACAACTAAACTTAGAATTGATATAATCTCATTTTTTTTACTATAAAGGGGAATCAATATACGAAACCTAGGAAAAATTTAAGGAACTTCTAAGAAAGTTTCCACACCAAGCTCTGCCCGATTGGTTAATCATTTAGACATTTTACAATGAGTTCGTAAGATCAATTAGGTATAAAATTGACATTGTTGCTGGTGGATCATTAATGTCAAAATCATTTAACGAAGCATATGCATTAATTGAAAAAATGCCTATAAATGAATATCAATAGCCCTCTACAAGTGTAAATCCTAAAAAGGTTACCAGTGTTCATGTTAAGCTGCGATTGCAATTATTTCATCTCAGGTTGTTGCAATATCAAAGAAGATGGACTAATTTGGAATGAACCAGCCTCATTTTACTCTAGAAAGTGAGGAAAGTTCATAAGGGCATATGATTGACTCTAACTTATCATATGAACCTTTAAATACAATAAACAACAAGTATTGTAACTTTTACAACCTAAGTTGGAAGAACATCCTAATTTTAAATCTTACCATACTATTGGGGGTGGAAACCAACAATGGGAAAATAATCAAGCAAACCCGAATGGAAGTTGGAATAATCATGGGAACTTAAACTATAGACCTTCATATCCACCGGAATCTAACAATGATCAACAATATGAGAATTAGAAGATGTCTATAGAAGAAGTGGTATTACAAATAGAAAACCAGTTGCAACGTCAAAATGCTGCAATTAGAAACATAGAGAATCAACTGGGTTAAATTGCTAACTAACTTAGCAATAGACCCCAAGGAACACATCCTAGTAACACTGAGATCAACCCAAAAGTGAACAATAGTTAACAAGTAGAAGCTGTCCAATTAAGAAGTTGAAGAGAGATAGAGGATGTGGTTAGAAAAGAGAAAGATGTTGTGAGAGATACGAAGGAAACTAAAAGACCTGAAGAACATATTTCTAAGGATTTGGAAAAATTCATTTCTCCAACTAAAATTAATTTAGAAAGACCACCACCTCCATTTCCTCAAAAACGTAGACAACATGAGTTAGATAAACAATATTCAAAGTTCATGGTAGTACTGAAAAGTTAACGATAAATATTCCTTTCACTGAAGCTTTGGAAAAGATGTTAAGTTATGCAAAGTTTATAAATGAGATAGTGAATAAGAAAAAAAAATTTAGGGATTACGTGAAAGTTGCACTAATTGAGGAGTGTAGCGCTATACTTTAGAAAAAGGTTCCTCATAAATATAAAGATCCTTGTAGCTTAGCAATTCCTTGTGAAATTGAAGAAAGATTATGTGGAAAAGCTTTACAAAATTTAGGAGTGAGAATTAATGTGATGTTTTCACTATATTTAGAAGGTTAGGTTTAGATGATATTTTTTCCACTATTGTAACACTTCAATTAGCTAATAAATCTATCATTTATCCAAAAGGGCTTATAGAAGATGTGCTTGTTAAAGTGTAAAAATTTATCTTTTTATTGACTTTATTGTATTAGATATGGAGGAAGATATAGAAAATCCAACTATTTTTGGGAGACCTTTTCTTGTTACTGGATAAGCTATGATAGATGTGCAAAAAAGAGAGTTGAATATGATTATTAATGTCTAGGCAGTTATTGTTGATGTGCTAAAGACTATAACATATCTAGCTGAGAGAAAAGAAGATGATTGTTTTCGGATGGATGAAACTGAGTATCTAAGTGAAGACAATTTCCAAGAAAGTTTTGAGAGTAAGTTAACAGATGAGATCGAAATGGACTTTCATGATGAGTTGAAAATAATGTTTGAATAAGACTGTATGTATGTTCTGGAGAGGTGTTAAATGATAGACACTACTAAAAATAGTAAACTTTTAATTCCATTTGTTGAAAAATCTCATGAACTTAAGATGAATACACCCTATAGAATTTCATAGCTTACCTATTTAGGGAATTCATTTACATCACTAGTCTTTATATCATTTGATATGACTCAATCACAAGAAGAACCTGAATTAAATGATGAAATTAGTAAAAGATCTCCTAAGAATGAGTTATTCAAAATCACTGAATGACATATTCTGTGGTATACTGACAAAATGAAAGAAATTCTTGATGCTTAGGTAACTAGAGTAAACATTGGATATATTCGGTTGTCGATGTTAAACCACGCGCTTCGTTGGAGGCAACCAGTGGTTATCATTGTTATCTGTTTAGTGTGATTGTTGTTATGTTGATTGGATAATAGTGAGATTTTGGACTTTGATTCATGTTTGATGTGTAAAATTGGGTTGTATTAATGTTGTGAGGTAATTCCTTGGTAATGACTAGATTTTAATATGATTTATGGTAGAAGCAGGTTGTCGATTCTGTTACGACTTAGTTCTTAACCAAAGCGGACCATTACGTTGAAGCATGTAAAGTTTGTACTTGGACCACTCCAGGTTAGCTCTATTACTTCCTATATTTGACTTTGTCTTCACAAAGTAAGGTCGTGAACTTACTTAGAGAACAACATCTGGATGAACTGTACTATTTTTATTTACCAGATTGTGTATACCTAAGACTTAGAGTAACCATGAAATTTGCAACACATGAGGGAATTCTGGTCTATGGGTTGTTCGTTGTAATTCAAAACCAAAGTATGGTTGTGTGGCTCTTTATCCATTGCACAAAAGAGAAATTGAACTCACAGACAGAATTCTGAAAAGATTTCATTAATCTGTTTCAACTAGGAGTTACAGATTGAACATAAGCCGAAGCATTAAAATGGTACAATATGATGAACGTATCAAAAGTACTTCTGAAAATATCTTATGCTGGGTACATATCACAATCTCAACATATATGATACATATTTAATCATATTTTTTGTGTCAAAATGCAGTACAAAGATGTATCCCTTGACTGTCCAACCTCAGAGGAGTGAGCTCCAGATCGAGCTGACCTACTAAGCCACTCTCCAGGACAAGAGTTCCCTTTGCATGTACTTAGAGGTACAACCCTCTCTTAGATCGTAAGGTTGTAGCTCTTCTAACTCTAGATCTGGTTGAAATCCTTACAGCATTTTTCTACTGTCCATTTTTCTGAAAGTTACAGATGCACTATGGTGTCGTACTTCTGGAATATAGTGTTTGGCAAGGTCTGCTCCATTTCCTTTAAGAATCAGTACTGAACCCACTTCTAAAGGAATCTCCATATATCCTCTAAACTCGCCGGGGCCAATGAAATCTATTTCTATCTCGAACATAATATTTCTCTTACTCATGAAGGAGACCGTGCAAAAAGGTCTCACAAAATCATGATGTTCTATATGTGGGGGAATGTAGTCGCCTTAATCATAGATATTGATGATGCAGCTATTGGGAATGCAATTGGCTGGAAGTATGCTCCATCAAACTATCCTCTTAATCATCCACTTTATCATAGGGGGTAACGGATCGACCTCATCATGTCTTAAAATCCCTGGTGGATTTCTATGTCAATCTTTGGTAAAATTATAATAGCAACCACATTGTATGGTGATTCTGTCTTTTCCATGCATCCATTTTCATGGTTCAAAATAGGTTCTTTCCATCAAAAGACCAGCTTGACCCCTATCTCTTAGGTCAAATATAAATTCAAGAATGCTTCTTTCATCACTTTCTGAGAAGACCTGGTGTATCGCTCCAATCCTTCTATTATATTGATGAATCTTCCTTGAACTTCTTCATAAAATTCAAATTTGCTTTTCTTTACTTTACTCATTTTGTAGTATTCTGTAGTGGTGACGACTGGCGGCTGTCGAGGATGCTCCCTCATTTCAATATCAGTAGGAATCCATGTTGGTACTATCTCTATATCCAGTGGAACATATGATTCCTCCATTGGGTAATCGGTGATCTGAAATCCTTCGTCGGTGGACGTGTACTCCTCTAGAATACTGAAGCGCTCTAAGTGGAGGATGTTGCAGTCCAAGCATTCCACAAATGCCCCTGTAGCTGGTATCCGTGTGGGAATCTCGGTGTTGCTTATCAGGCAACCTGTACAAATCTCATATGGAACCTTTGATATCTTTGGCCTTATAGTGAACTCGAACTCATCCTCTATGACATGCAGGCTGGATGAAGTCTCTCTCATGCATGGATCATAGATTTTTCCCTCAAGAATCAGGATAAGCAAGTTTTCTGCTTCCTTCTGGCTTCTTCTTTTATCATGCAGAAAGGCTCTATGTTTCTTACGACTGGCATTTTTGCGTTGTGTCCTTCGTAACGGTGCATCTGGCAGTCTCTTGTCATCAGTTGTGACTAGGCCTCTAGTCGGTGCAGTTATCATGGATGGTAGGCGACTAGTACCCTCCATTGGATCTTCTTGCACTATCACTTTCTTCCCCTTTAGTGAGGAATCCTCCTTGGTTCTAATTTTTAACAATGACGACAACCCTTCTTTTTCTCAATGGCTGACCACGTCCATCAGGGAAACCTCATAGTCTACATAGACTTGACTGAAGTCCATTTCAAAGTCTATCATGATGCTCTGTGGTACCCCTTCCTCATTAAGTGTGAGATTCCAGCCATCTTTGAAAACAAAAATTAGCTTCTGTCCTGACATTTTCTCTATAGAAGACAAAAAAACGTCAGTGTGCTAAAATTAAGTAGCAATAAAAACTAAACAAAGTGTTTATTAGGCAAAATTTTAGTTTATGTTGGTAATAATATCATTTATTTATGTATAAATATTTTGTTTAATTTAGTAAAATATCAAACGTAAAAGTAGAAAGAAGAAAATCATAGTGCGTAAATTAAAAAATTTTCATTTTAAGGTTAATTTTATTACAAAATTTTTAGACCCGGTGACAGACGTTTGGCCAAATAAATAACCCCGTAAATAATCAAAATTTTAAACTTTCAATTCAAGAAATGTCAAGTTGCATAGTATGTCATCAAGTATCATCTGTTGATCGGCAACACATGCCTCTCGCCTAAAAAATCCACTAGCTAGTAGGCTCTTCCTGCGTAGACCTTTTATACAACAAATGGTCCTTTCCAAGTTGGCTCAAATTTTCCACCTATCTTGTGGCATGCAAGAATAGGTCTTTTGAGAACAAGTACAAGATCACCAACTTTAAACGTCATTAGGCGGAACAGTTTTTCATGAGCTTGTACCATCCTCTCCTGGTAAAGCACCAGGTGTAGTTCTCCTTCTATTCGTTTTCTTTTGAGACTTTTGAAACCTTATAGTCTTAGTTTTACATTTTTTCTATCGTAAGTTGATTGGTCATAACAACTCTAAGAGATGGCATCTGGACTTCTAGCGGTAGTACGGCCTCAGACCCGTACAAGAGCATGTAGGGTTACATTAAGTAGAAGTCCTGAACATTGTCCGGTAGGCCCACAAGGCTTCTAATAGTTTGTTATGCCAATCTCTTTTAACTTTGTCTAGTGTTTTCCTTAAATTCTGTACCATTGTCATGTTGAAGGCTTCGGTCAGGCCATTTCCCTTGGGATAGTAGATCGTAGAGTATCTTCAGTCCATCTCGTACCGATTGACAAAATTGTTAATTTTTGTGTTCTTGAAGGCTATCCTATTGTTGAAACTTATTATACGTGGAACTCCAAAATGGTAGATGACTTGGATTTTGAAAAATTGAAGGATGTGTTGTGTTATAACCTCTCATAACGACACTGCCTCTACCCATTTGGAAAAGTAATCTATAGCGACAAGTGTAAATCTATGTTCTTTAGAGGATGGAGGGTCTATTGGACCTATTATGTCTGTGCCCCAACACTCAAACGGCAACGAGGCGATGGTTGGGTGTAACACATTCAAAGGTTGGTGCAAGAACAACCCATGCACTTGGCAATGGTGACATCTTCTAGATGTATCCATGTAGTCGGACATCATTGCCAGCAAATAATATCTGAGTCTCTTGATCTTCATTTTCATCTTTGGCCCTGATTGGTGAGCGACACACAATCTGGCATGTACTTCTTTGAAAATACTCTATGCTTTGGCTTTGCTTATACATCATAGCCACATCTGATCAAATGACCATCAGTAGAGGACATTGCCTATTAGAGCATATGACATAGCCCTTCTTGTGATGTGATGTGTTGCTGACTTGTCTTCTACTAGCTTTTCAGTCTGCAAATATTCTATTAATGGTTTAAGCCAATCTTCATTGACATCAACAACTACAATCATCATTTCTTCTTATTTTTTGAGCTTGTGTATATTTTTTAATCAACCTGAGATCAAACCTATCTTCCTAGTACTTTAATATTGATGAAATGCTCTGGTAGGCATGCCAGCTCCTTAGCATGTTTTGCTAGAGCGTCAGCATGGGCATTATCTCCCCAGGGAATCCCATAGAGAGTTACACCGCGAATTTGTTCCAGCAGCTTCATTGAATACCAGTGGTATTCTGCTAACCTTGGCTTTAAAACTTTGTACTGTCTGGTGACTTGTTGGATGATGAGCTGAGAATCGCCATAAATGACAATATCTGTTATATCCATCGAGATTACTAATCCAATGTGGTGATTAGCGCTTCATATTAGCTTTGTTGTTGGTACATGGCTCTATCAGGTGATATCAGAGCCTCAGCATACCATTATCTGGTGTGATGAAGAACAAATCAATCCCTACTTTGCTTGGTATAACTGCTCCTAATCCTTTGTATTTTCTGGCTAACAATGCTCCATCAAAGTACATCTCTCAGCGTTGCACACCGAAGAATTCCATTTGTAATACTTGTTCATCTAGTAAATCATCATTAAAAGTAGACTCAGCTGGAAGTGGGTGTGCAGTTAAAAAATCTAATAAAATTTGTCTGTTGATAACACGGAGGGGAATAAAACTTATATCAAATTATAACAAAATCATTGACCATCTTGCTAGACGTTTAGAGTGAGTAGGTCGGGCCGTCAAATATTGCAATGGATTAAGTTTTGAACTAAAGGTAATCTTATGAAAAAGCCTGTAATGCCTAAGATTTTGGCCGGCAAAAATCAAAGCTAGATAATGCTTCTTAATAGGTGGACACCTTACTTCCATCGGTATTAGACGACGACTCAAGTAGTAGAGTGCATTTTCTTTACTTTCATCATTGACTTAGGCTAAGAGGGCTCCAAGAGAGTCATTTAAGACCATGGTATAAAGTATTAAAGGTTTTCCAGGATAGGGGCTACCAAAATAGGAGGTGCCATTAATAATTTCTTAACATCCTCAAAAGCCCACATGCATTTCTCTTCCCAAAATAATTTAGTGTCCTTCTTAATTAAGGCCGAGAATGGCCGACACCTATCTGAGAAATTATAAATAAAGCGTCTCAGATATACTAACTTCCCTTAGAAGGAACCTAGTTATTTCCATATTTTGGGAGGAGGCATTTCCAAGGTAGCTTTAATCTTATTCGGGTCGATCTCGATTCCACGATAATAGAAAACGAATCCTACAAATTTCCTAGAGGTAATGCCAAAAGCGTACTTTAAGGGATTCATCTTAAGATCATATTATCGTAATCGTTCAAACATGATCCTGAAATCATACAAATGCTCTATTTTCCGTTAACTTTTGATGACCAAATCATCCATGTAACATTCCACTTTGTTGTGAATGAGATCATCAAAAATCTTCTTCATAACTCGTTGTTATGTTTCTCCGATGTTCTTTAACCCAAACGACATCACTGTGTAGCAGAAAATTTTTATAGGTATTCTGAATGTTGTAAGTGTTGTATCTTCTGGAACCATCTTGATTTGGTTCTACCCTGACGATCCATCCATAAAGGTGAAAATTCCATGTGTCAAAGTGATATCCACATCAATTCTGGTATTGGCAGTGAAAATTCATCCTTTGGACACGCTTTGTTCAAATCCCTGAAGTTGACACATACACGAATTTGTCAATTTTTCTTCTTAACTGGCACAAAGTTGGCTAATCATGTGGGGTATTGCTCTTCTCCTACAAAAGTAGCGTTTATTAATTTATTTACCTTGGTAATGACTTGCTGCTCTATTTCGAGCCGCATTCTTATTGGAGCTTGTTTTACTAGTGCCATATCCTTATCCACCTTGAGTTTATGAACTACAACTTCTGCTAACAGTCCTGTCATTTCATCATAACTCCAAGCAAAGTGATCTTTTTATTCTGTTAATAGTCTGATCAACTCTAAAGATTCTCATCATTTAGTAGAGAACTTATAAAAGTAGGTCGGGCTGTTCTTCCATCCCGAGGTTAATTTCCTTTAATTAATCAACAGTTGATTTGATTTCTTCCTAAAATTTTGCATAGAATCTTCTATTAGCTGATCGCCAGTGTCATCCTCCACATCGAGGCAATCCTTTTCTGATTCACTAGTAACAATCATGCAAAATTTTGAATCATGGACTTGTCCGACTGTACCAAATCTGAGACGCTCTATCAAATTGGGAGTTTGACTTTTAACATCCCAAAATTCTTCAAAAAGTTGTAATTTATCTTTTGGCATTTGTTTTGGCAAATGCCCTTATTGAATTAACTTTTGTAAATAAGGCGAAAAGTAACCAAAAGATAATTCCATTAATTCATTAGGATCCACATCCAAATTTACATGATTTTCAAGAATGGTAGAAGTAGAAGCACGATATAACTTGATCGTCTTTGAACCAGTGCTACGGACCTCCTTGACCTCAAAACTCTCGACTTTTTAAGGGAGAATTGGAGTAAAGGTCATGGTGTTCACATAGTGGTTTATCCTATCGTACATTATCATATTCTCTTATCTCTGTGTCTTCTAAGGATATATCGTACTGAGGCTTCTTCTATTTTATCATCATTATTTCATTTAAGAACTTTCTTCATCATTAATGTTGATGGTAAGCCTAGTCCATTCAACAATTAAGTTAGCTTTGGATCTCTATATCCCCGGCCTCGACCTTGGGTACGAGAACTAGAAAAACCCCCACCATCTTGTTGTAAAAGATTCGTGGAAGATTTTTTCAGTGGAGATGAATGGCTTTGCCATTGTAATTCTTCTGAATCTTCACTTTTATTTACCACAGTTTTGTGAGAAAAGAAAGTTTTCTTTGGAGGCACGTAGTAGGCGGCATCTTCATGAATGCCAACCTCATGAGCTGAAAAAGGTTGTAAATCTCCCTTGATGCAGAGTTCATATCCTTCCTTTTAGTACTTAATGCAGTTGTGTAGAGACGACGAGGCCATATTATGCTGGTGAATCCATGGTAGACCTAGTAGTGCATTGACAGAGGTCTCGGCGTTGATGATATAAAATTTAGCGGTTGTCACTAACTCTCCAACTTTCATAAGCAATGTAGTTGATCCAAGAGCTCTCTCTCCCTTTTGGTTGACTCCTCTTAGCATCATTTTATCAGTCGTAAGCTCTTGAGCTTCAATGTCCAAATAGGCCAATGTCCATAGGCTCATCAAGTTGACTAATACTCCAGGATCTACTAAAACTCTGGAGAACATGAATCTGCCGATGATTACTGGGATATAGAGTGGATGATTATTGTCGGTGGTGCTGACAGCAAGTCTTCATATGTAAAGGTTACCACCAGCTATTCTTTTAACCGACAAATTTGATCCGAGGATGTGCTGGCCAACTAAGCTAAGCAAGTCTCTGGGTCAAGCAAAGTTGTAACCAGAGATTCTCTCATCTCCTTTGACAGGATTAGAGCATCATAGATGCTTAATTTGGCCGGCAATTTCCTAAGATGAGCTAGCATATTGTAATCCACTTTGTATGATCCTCTGATCTTTACTTAGTTATGTGTTTCTTCTACTAGCGGAGGTGGAGGTAGCTCTTCTTGAGTTAGTATTTGCTTTCCTTTATCCAATGGAGTTGACCTCGAGGGTAATACTTTCTCACTCCTTAAGTTCACTTCTGTAATTTCTTCTTCTTGAGATGTCAAATCTTTTGGTGTTTCTTCTTTGTCAGAAAGATCTAAGTTGATGGCAAGTGGTGCACCATGGTGCTTGAAGATTGGTCCCTCACTTCCAGCACTGTCGTGATTAGCATTGTCGATGTCTTCTTTAGTCTTTCTAACAAGTTCATCAGACTTAAGTACAGTTTGAGGATCGTTTTGGGAATTAAGATTGAAGCTAGATTTGTCATAATTAATTACACTATCACCAGAAAAAATTAAAACATAGCCAAAAATATAATAATTATATTCAAAAGACCCGGGAGGAGCAAAAAGAAATTCATATAAGGTCATGGGTTCATGGATTTTCTTCCCCGAATCCGAGACAACTAATCTAGCAGAGGTAGCCCCTATGCTACCCCCTGGCTATTAGTCATTGTGGTGGTATTCTTCTTCTTTTTCTTTGACAGTGACAGATCTTGTGGCAAAATCATTATCATTGGCTTTACAGGCTGAAGAATCTGATGGGAGGCTTACCTTGATGCATTCTGGATTTGGTTTAGTATCTTCTTGGATGATTTACTCCAGACTGTACTCCATCCATCTTTTCCAGTATACAGGTTAATAAGAGAGATTGGCTCAACCAAAATCATATTTATAAAACCTTTTATAGGTTCTTTTAGATATTCTTTCGGGATCCTTATCTTTCCTTCTTTAAGGTTCCTCTCAAGCCAATCCTTGATGACGAAACATTCCTCTATAGTGTGTCCAAGCAATCTGTGATATGGACAATAATTTGGTTGATCCTTCTTGTCGACCTCTTCGGGTTTCTTTGAATCTGGCAATCTGAACTCAAACTTCTTCATCAAACTTTTGAACATTTTGGGTACGACTTCATCTTTAAAGGAGTAAACCATTTTCTTACATTCTGCAATGACCATTTTCTTATTCTCTTCTCGGTATGATCCTCCCTGATGCAATTGTCGGCTAGGCTGGCCATACTGTTGTGTCTGTTATTGAGCATGCTATGATGACGACTGACAAGAGTTTTCTGCATGTATCTTCATCAGTTGCTTTCCCTTATTGACCATTGCCACTGTTCTGGACTTCTTTTCACATGCCCTGGTCATCTTGGACTTCTCCGCCTTCTTGTGAGAATCCATATTTTGACGTCTCCTTGATATTTGCTAGCTTTGCTGAGTAGCTTCTCAAAGGATTTAATGGCGAGTCCTTTGAGCATGAAAGCTACCAGCGCATGAATGCTTTTGAGTAAGATCTTAATCGTATGATGTTCTTGTAGCTGAGGTTCACATTTCATGCTAAGGTTTCTCCACTTCAAAATATAGTCCACTAAAGTCTCATTGGGCTTTTGCTTCTCTACTAAGGGATATCCAATAGACACGTGATGCTGCGTTCTGACAAATATCTTCACGAACAGCTGTTCTAGCACAGTGAATGTCTTGACTGATCCGTTGGGTAGTTCGACATACCAATCAAAGGTAATTCCTGATAGGCTGCTGACAAACTGTTGAAAAAGTAAATATTTGTTTTCTCTTGTGTTGCCACAACTCGCTCGAAAATGTGCTATATGTTGCCTGAGATTTCCAAGTTCATCAAATATCTTAAAGTTTGGTGACACAAAACGTTTAGGGTAGGGCATGGCATCAAATTCTTTCGGGTAAGGTCTACCCTTCAAAATCAAAGCTCCACTCTTAGCTTGGGCTAAGGCATCTCAAACTTGCTCGATCATTTGCTTAAATTCCTTTTCAGGTACGGCACTTGATGGAGAATCCTTCTTTTATATATCATCTCTATTTGATGAGGCAACTTCCCTCCTTTCATCTGTGATGTGTATAATCTCTAGTTGGTTGACTTCTAGAGAAGCTAACTGTGGGGGTTGAGACTGCCTCTGAGCTATGGCCATGACAGTCATGGCAGCGGCCATCGCTTTCTTTCTTTTCTCCATTTGGCTAATTTGCTCATCTCTTAGGAAAACAACCCTAAGTAGCTCATCTACGGCGTTCTCCTCGACGAGAGGTTGAGCGTCGCACATAGATGTAGCGGCTTTGGTCTCAATGACATGGATATCCATGAAATATTCCTCGAGGTATTCATTGAAGTCAAAATTATCTTCATCATCATCAATGGAAACTCCATGTTCTCCAGCCAACTTAGAAATCTCGACCCTGAGATTTCTGATATTTCCTTCAATTATTGATACTTGTAGCATCTTGAGATCTGGAGGACCTTGCTGGACATCCTCTACTTACTCATCCATCTCACTAGCAATTACGGCGACAATGTCAGACACTTCCGACCCACGCTTCATTCTATGATCCTACCTTGTGGGCCTACTGGACCATATCGGTACAACGACCTTGGGTACTCATACCTTTCTCTTTGATGGAGATGTCTTGAGACGGAGCGTCTCAGAAAAATCATCAGCATGTCAAAGAGAAGTATGCTCTCCATGGTGTAGACCAGATACAGTACTATGTAACCTCTTCATCTTTTCCTTTGGAACTTTAAGAACATCCTTGTGACTAGTAATTGGTAGAATTATCATACATAGACGTGACTTAACTGGATGACGACCTGTGGGTCTAGTGGCATTAGAATCGGTAGCAACAATGGTGGTATCAACTATGCTACCCAAGAGGAACCATATGGGAATGTGAGCAGGCAAAGCTTCAGTTGATTTTTGAGATTGTCTTGTCGTTCTTACGTCCCATAAAATTTCTTTCTTCTGCGAGGGGATACTAGACATCCCACTCGTTTGAGTATCTCACCAACTGAACAACCTTCTTTGGCAGCCAGTCTCTTAAAAACTGAACTATCTCGGGTGATAGGAGCAGCCTTCTTCCTCTCCAAACCGTGTCCATGAGATGATGGTAAAGTAGTGGTGATATTCTGGGTACTTTCTTACCCATTATTATCGATTAAGGGATGGAACCCACTCCCTTGTAGAAGTGGATTTGTGTCCGGTAATCCTGACTCCTCCTGGTGAGGAACTTCATCAACAAGTACTTTTCTGGAAATACAGGCTTTAGTTGCCCTCCAAACCTTCCGGCTACTGTTTCTCCTTTGGGTTCGAGTTAGCGGTGTGGTCTTCGAACTTAATCCAATTTCAAATAATGTTGGCATGACAACCAATCCTTCAATCGAGTCTTCAATGATCATAATTTTATTCCCTTAGTAGAAACAGAAAAAATAGGCTTGGTAGGTGTCATGATGGTAGTAGTCTTGACTTTCTTGTAAGAAGGGAAATCTTGAGGGCAGTTCAAGTTGAACTCAGCAGATGGTTCCCGAACCTTTGGAGCGGTGACCTTCATTACGATGAACAGGACTTTCCCGAGAACAACCTCAAGATCTTCAAATCCGGCTCTGAACTTGATGGTGGGAGCGACATTGCGAGCACTACGGCTCAACGGTAGGCTGCACAAGAAAGTGAGCATTGGGAACGCCATTCCAACAGCTTCAAAAAAAAAAGCTCTGGGTTAGCTATTTGGCCAATACCTCTTAATCTTAGTGCAAGAACTACAAATTAAAGGAGGTCGACTTGTAGACCAGGTAAGTCTTTATTTAATTTTTGGAAATTTTAAATTTAGTAAAAATAGTTTGAAAGTAGAAAGATTAAATTAATATAAGGGAAATTAAAGAACAAGCGCAACACGACATAATCCGATTTAATCTATAATGAAATTCGAAAGGGAAAAAGTGATGTTCATGACCTAGTGCGAGACCAACTTTAGAACGCACAATGCCCAGGTAAAACTAGTCCACCAACACACCTATTGGAGGTTCAATCCCACACAAAGATTAAAAAAGTCCTTAATGGCCTTTTGAACCTCTCTGTTCAGCAGGTGCTCGAACAGATGGTCCTGAAGTCAAAAAGAGTTGATTGAATTTTCTCGAACAAAGAAATGGGTGAAGCATGCCAATGGAAGAAGGGTAATTTGGTTCATGGAGGACATGAACACATCACCAATATATGAAGATAATATTTCCTAATTTAAAGAGAGAGAAAAGCTAGTCCCCAGCAGAGTCGCTATAAGTTGTCGGCACTATTTTTTTTATTGTGGAGTTGCCTGTTGGAAGGTGTCGGCCGCCGGAAGCAAAATTTCATCGTTCGCTTTGGAAGAACATTTTAATTTACATATATATATAAGTTTACAAAAATATAAAATTAAACTAATCTCATACCTTTCATATTTTAAAGGAAAGAGCACTATACCTCAAACCTTGTATCTATCCCGAAAAATAAACACAAGACTCGTGGATGAGGCTCGATCAAATAAACTAGGAAATATATCACATTCGTTTGCTCTGTGAAACCATTTTATTTGCCGACAAGTTCTCCTATTTAATGCAAAGAATTAAATAGGGTTTATATTAAGCTGTGTTCAGAAAAGGCTTCCTATAAGGGCAAGACATTATAGTTAATTACATCTTAGATAACAAAAGTCACCTAAGAAATCTCTCAATAAAAATTACGAAATGTTATCTTCAAGGATGTCATAAGGACAGGATTTTTCAATGAGATTGTACAAAGAGGTGTGAACGGGGAATGACTCAAATTTGGAACATTTTATTTTTGGAATTCAAAGTGGGAAGAACTAGGGGATGTCATAGGTACGGAGAAGAACCTCGGTGACTTCCCAAGCTATCCTTTAGTTTGGCTTCAATTTTGAGGAGAAATTTTTTAAGTGTTTCATCATGTCAATTTTATTTGTTTAGGGTTAACATTCATGTGAAATAAACTCATAAATAGCCTGAAAGATGTGAGGATTTGGGTCATGACAAACGACAACCTCGAAACCCTAACATGAGTTAGGGCTTATATTGTACAGCTGGGCTGTACAAAAGGCCTAAAGATGAGTTGAGGATTTATGTTGAATAAGCAAGCAACCTCAAAATCCTAAGGCTTTTTATTTAATTCTAAGGAAAGATATGTTGTTGTAGATCCTCTTGTTGTTGAAGATGGTCGTGTTGCCCACAATGCCAGCTCCAAGCTCCTCGCCATGACGTGTTTAAGTATTCTAATGTGTCGAGTTATAATGTTAAATAAGATTTCTCTATGGTTTGGTCATTAAATGCTATGAGGCATATTAAAGTTCATTAAAGTGACACAGGTTAGGATCCTACGGTTCACACATTGCGGTACCACTATTTTCTATTGGATTCACTTAGTCTAAATGAATTTACTAAACTCAACTCATTGAGTTTCATATTTTCATTTAGACTATGGGAAATCTCGTTAGCAACCATAGGTTACCTGCTCCGAGGGATTCTAGATCATTCGACAGAGACGTCTTAATTTAGTTACAGTTGTTGTTTTGTGATGTTTGTGATTAAATATTGAGTTGTCTTATATTTTGAATGTTATGACAGTGAGTTTCATCTTGGTTGATTTTAGTTTTAGTTTTGGTTTTGCGGCTATCCTAGCAGTTTTGATTTTCATGTATGGTGACATCGTTGTTTAACATGCAAGCTAGAGAAAAGAAGTACAGAAAGATAAATGCATTAATTTAAAAGTGTACATGTTGATTCTTCTTGTTTTACCACCTGAAGGGTGAGTGCTTGCAAGGCATGTATATAATTTTGCAAGGAATTTAAATTAGAGAAGTAGATGAAGGTTTAGCTACAAAACCCCAAGTTATGACTTTATTGAATCTCAGAAGATTCTAGTAGATGGTTTTAGAACCAAAATATGGCAAATCCAATTTGCTCTTCAAAATGTCCAATAGATTTTAAAATGCTTGAGGCATGTCCCCGGGCCATGTTGAAGATCTCTTGAATTACTCCGAGTTCATTTTTTGACTTATCATATTGTTATATTAATCATCTGAGGTTGAAATGTGACTACCCTGTTGCTCAGTGAAACCATATAATTTAATTATCTCGAGGAGGATGGGGTACTCGATTAATCAATTGATGTTTTATTTAAAAGTTATGTGAGTGGGTACCCCTAAGGCAAGTTTAGGTCATTTAAGACTGTGGTGCCTGTAATTAAAGGTAGGCTTGTAGTGTTAAAAGATGTTAATCACCAATCATATCATCTTCTAAATCCAATCAACTGAGTTTAAACATCGAGCCTAGGTCACTACTAAGCATTTGATAATCATAATAGGTGAAATGGTGGTTATCAAGATTATGATTTAAGTGATATGTATTCTTATTGAAAGATAATGTCATCATCAATCTTAGGCTAAAGAAAAATAAAGTATCATCTTTCTAGCTTAAGCCCGTCACTTAAAAATTGTTTGATCTTAATTGATTTCCAAGTCATGAAGATTAAGAGAATTATAATTTTGTTGACGTTGTGCAAGGGTGCTTAATGAGTATCTACCTTTTAATCCCATTGTACTTAAATCATCCAAAAATATTTATTAAGATCAAAATTACCCATTTTCCCTTTGTTAATCCTAAATTTTTTACTAAGGCACCAAAATCTAGAATGACTATTTAGCGCTTGGGGCACTTCATTTCATAACTCATTAAACACAAGTCAAATGACTTTGAGGGTTTAGAGTGTCATATCCATGAGGTAATTATAATGTTAGAGGAGAATAAGTGGACTCCCCAAAATTTAATTTAATCTAAATATTTATTTAAATTTAGGAAATAGGATTTGTTAGAAATTGATTTATATGACTTTTCCAACATAAATTTTTTATTTTTGATTATTAGAGGTTTCTTATGTCAGAGAAATACTTACGCAAAATTTAATGTTTTTTTGAATTAATTTATTATAATTATTTTAATGAGAAAATAAGGAAAATTCACTTTGAAGCCCTTAAAATTTATTTTTGACTAAGGAAAAATTAGCAAAAATATTTTAATGAGTTCCGAGTGATCACAGAACAATTAGGCCAATTTTAAAATATTTTGATATTTTTTAGATTTTTAATTATTTTAAAAGTCAAAATAAGGCTAAAAAATTAAATATTTTCTAAAAATTAATTTTTATTTTTCCCAAGTGCCTCTGATCACAAAGAACTCAGAAAACTACTTTTAATAATTTTCCCAAGTGTATTTAAGTTATTATAATTATTTTTGTACAAAAATACAAGGTTCCTTTGAAAATCAACTTTAATACTTGGAGTTTATCAAATAATTTTCAAATTTTTACAGTGGATAAACATGATCTTTATGAACAATGTGGGCTTGATTTTGTCAATTTTTTGATAAGTATACAATTTACAAAAATTAACACAAGATATTCACATTTAATTAAATATAGAAATTTACAAGATAATTCAAGATATCATGATATTTTTTGTACACTTCTCTGACCACAAGAAAGCTACTAAAATTAATCGCATAATTTTTTGAATGATATTTTGATTTCTCTAATTAAAATAAGCCAAAAATAGTCTCCCTAGCTTGAAAATTAGGATTAGAAGCATAGAGATGCCCTATGACCTTAGAAAAATCAGGAAACATCTCCTCTGTGATGAGGAATAAGCCTTAAATTTCAAGCCATGGTGAACAATGTCTGATAATAATGAATTAAAATACTCCAGAGGGTATGTAATTCATTAAAAAACAGGGAATAAGAAAATAATTTTTATTTTTAGTCCACATTATTATTCTCTGTTCATTGAGCAAGAGAGTATTTTTCTTTTCTTTTTATGATTTTTATAGAGAAAGACATGGATTTCTAAAGTTTATGCATTTAAAATAATTCAAAATTCCCTTTTTTCTACTTATCCGTGCAGTGCTGACTGGATCCTACAACGGCTTCAAACTCACACGCGACACTCCGCTTTTCGACGTCGCCATCCACCTCAACTGCCACGCGGCCCGTGTTTCAACCACCAAGAGTCTGTTCGGCTTGATCTCCTCCATCCATTGGATACACGTGCAGTCGGACGACATCCATTCATCATCCCCAAATAACCTAACCCGTAAGTCGTTCACACTAAAACCTTAAGATCTTTGTCTAGACTCAACCAAATCACATGGGGTTTGTTTCTAAACCTTCATCTACTCTAGATGAACCTATCCATATGATATATACGGTATGAAATACAGTAAATATGTATAATGAATCAAAATAAGCTCGGATTAGGGTTGGGGTTCAACACCTTCATCTGAGATGAGAGGCCTCAATCAGCTGATTGTTGTAGCTTTGATTGAGTCCAACAAACCACCGGATGAAGTATTTTGCCCTGATGAATTGTCTATGTATGTTTTTAATCAAACTCTAATTCAAGTGTTGGTCTAGAGCTATCCTAGATGTTGTTTCAGACGGGGCTTTTGTGGGGGATCAACTTCTTTCACTGTGGGGATGGTGTGTGCACAATTAATAGAGGTTTGGTGCATTGTGGTGGAATGGAGGGATCTATCCTGGTTTTAGAACCAAAGGGGTGGCTATCAGTGGTTGAGAGCAAAGGGATTACACTTAGAATGGTTTGGAGAGGCTCTGGTGAGATTTTGGCAGAGTTTCACTAACTTTCCAAGAACATACTTCCTTGGCCATGGAGAGGTCAATTTAAAGCCATGGCTGCCTTATGGAGCTCAGGGCTGGGAGTTAGGTGCTAAATCTTTCTGAGGTGGAGGGAAGAAAGGCTCTAGTGGCCAATGAGACTTAGCCAGCTCATGGAAGATTAATTTTGGGCTTTGGCCACTTGAGGCTCCCTTAAGCTGGCCGTTTCTGAAAATTGAGGTGGTGGCAGGCTAGAGTCAGGTCACTTCTGGGCTCAGGGAGGCCAGGGGGTTGCTAATGATGGTTAACTCCTAAGGGTAAATGATTATGGCCAATATATTTGAGTTTAGGCCAAGAATGGGGTGAAATCCTCAAAATCAAGGTACCATTGGTCTATAGCTCAGATTTATTGGTTAAGATGAATCTAGCATGGTTCAAAGGGTGTACTTGGTGGCTATGGTGTCATCAATTTGGTGGCTTAGGCATGGCTAAGTTAATTTTGGTGCATGGGTTCAATTTGGGTCAGATTGGCTAGAAGTTGGGTTTTTCTTAGGATAGCCATGACATTGAGCTCAATTGATTGATAAACTTGGTGTAGATGATTTTCTCAAGAGGTTTGGAAAATATTTGGAGTGATTTTGAATTGGTTTGGAGGTTCAATTAGTTGAATTTTAGACATTTGGACATTTTTGGGGTGTTCGGTTAGACTTGGGTTTAGGTTGTGCTAAGGTTGGGTTAGTTCCAAATTGATGGTTGAAAATGGTCTATAGGAATTTCATAAAGATTTTTCAACATCAATTGGGTGCCAATTTTTTGGGTTAGGGCATTCAATTTGGTGGAATTTGGAGACATAGCCAATTTGGGGCAAATTGAGGGATTTTGAATGTGGGTTGAAATTAAGTGAAATTGAGGCTTCACCAAAGTAAATTTAAAATACAATTTGATGTGTAGGATTGTTATGAAGAGTTTAGGGTCAAGATTGGGGCAGATTGAGTAGGCTACAATTAGGTGAGATTAGGTCATAAGGCAAAAATTGGGGGTTTTGATTTGGATTAAAATCAAGCTCAAAGAATGGCCAATTAAGCTTAGATTTGGTTTAATTGATCAAATAAGAGATTAATTTGACTTTAGGATTGAAATTGAGGGGAGTTGGGCTAAGTTGATGGACATTTGGGATGAATTTGGGGAAATTGGGCCTTTAAAGGCAATTTCGGGGTTTTAGTCAAAATGGTCAAATTGGCCAAATTGGGTTCAATTGGATGGTCCAAATTGATTTTTGAAACATTTGAAGTAATTTTAGATGTTTTGGGAAATTTTGGGGTGCCAAGGCTGTTTTTGTAATTTTGGAAAATTTGGGGGTATTTTGGTAATTTTGGTAATTTTGGGTGGTTTTGGGTAATTTGGGGATTTTGAAATGGTTTGAAAAGATTTTTGAACAATTTTTTTTTTGGATGAATTTGAGATTTTGGCCAAATTTAAGGTTTCAAGGGAATTTAGGTAATTTGGGTGGATTTGGGGCAAAAGGCCAAGTTGGACTTTTTGTGTAGAATTTGGGTGCCAACCACTATATATGAGCTATGAACCAATGAAACACCTGTTTGGGTCCTTTATGTATTGTTCTTAACTAAACCGCAGCTTAGGGCTAGATGGTCTAGGGGACCATCTACATGAGTCTCCCAAAAGATCAAGAGATCAATGGCAACAATTTTGGGTTTAGAGTTGTGAGTGGATATAGGTGATAGTGAGTAAAAGTGAGTGAACTAGCTCCAGACCAACACCCAGTGTCAGTCCTAAGGTCAAGCAGTTCTATGGGGACTCTCTTTGAGATCCTTTATACTGACCCCACCTACTAAGTGATAGAGGTTAGGATCAATATATGGAACTTTAAGTTGAGCAAGGAAGAGTTTAGAGTTTCTAATAGTGAGGCTTCCTTTTCTAGTTTTCTAGGAATAATCAACAGAAAAGTCCTATGGCTAGACCGTAGGATACTGAAGATGAAAAACTAAACCTCAACCAAAAGTGAGGTCAACAGGAGCATACCTCTCTCTGGTGTGTTGATGCCTCTATTGAGACACCCCGTCTCTATCGGCACTAAAATCCCGTCACCCTCATAGGAAGGACGTTTAATTTACACACACACACACACACACACACACACACACACATATATATATATATATATA
>JXCR01137440.1:52419-81523 GCA_002079205.1 Phalaenopsis hybrid cultivar | reverse complement strand
TATATATATATATGTTTTTTTAAAAAAATATGAAATCAAACTGACCCAATACTTTTCACAATTTAAATGAAAGAGCGCTCTACCTCAAATCTTGTATCTATCCTGAGGGATAAACACAAGTCTTAAGGATGAGGCTCGATAAAATAAACTAAGAAATATATGACATCTGTTTGGTCTGTGAAAATCATGCTGACAAGTTCTCCTATTTAATACAAAGAATTAAATAGGGTTTATTTTAGGTTGGGTTCGAAAAAGTTCCCCATAAGGGAAAGCCCCTATAGTTAATTACATCTTAAATGACCGAAGTCACTTAAGAAAAATCTCGATAAAAATCAGGGAATACAATCTTCAAAGAGGTCTAAAGGATAGGACTTTTCAACAAAATCGGACAAAGAGGTGTGCAAAGTTGCATGGTTCAAACTTGGAACATTTATTTCTGAATCTAAAGGGAAAAGAACTAGAGGATGTCACAGATCCAGGGAGATCCTCAGTGACTTCCCAGTCTACCCTATGGATTGGATTCAGTTTCAAGAAAAACTTATTCAAGTGTTTCATCCTGCCAATTTTATTTAATTAGGGCTTACATTCGTATGAAACGATCACACAAACATCCTGGAAGATATGAGGACTCAGGTCGTGACGAACGACCACCTCAGAATCCTAAAACAAGTTAGGACTTAAGTCGTACAACAGAGCTATATAAATGTTTAATGAAAAGTTGAGGATTTATGTTGTGGTAGACAAACAACCTTGAAATCCTATGGCTTCTTATTTTAATTTCTATGAAAGGAATAGTTTAGCTGGGGAAGACATGCTCAGCTGTTGAAGATGATCGTGCTGCCCACCACTCTAGTTCCAACCTCCTCATCGTAGCATCTTTCAGTTCGATATTTAGTTTAAGTGTACATGCAATTGTTGAGTCAACGACCTACTACTAGGTGCCTCCTATAATACCAACTACTGTTGGATTCTAAGATAGTGTGAAAAAGAAACAATAGTAGGTATAAATATAGGAACAAAATTTAGGAAATGGACTAGCATGCATTGTATTAACAAAAGAAATACCGCCTACAAAAGCCAAGAAATAACGACAAATGACTCACGATGAAAAAAAAAATTGAGAAAACCGGCAAATGACCCACAACAAAAAACTCGGGAAAAATCAACAAATGAAAATTCTAAGAAAATTATCAAAACCTTGAGAAGATCCCAAAAGAAAAGACTATGAGTGCATTGTCAAAAAATCCCAAGAAAAGCATATGAAAAAGTTCAAAATGTGGGGGACCGCAAGCACTCGGGTCGCGGCTAGACTCAACTATATACTAGTACTCGAGGGTCGTGGAAGGCCACTCGGTTACCCGGATGTATAAAGCCTGCCACTCAACTAGAAGGGTGTCCTATTGAACCTAACTCAGGAGGGTAATCCTTAGCCTAAATAGGTGATTAACACGTGGACAACCGATGTTTAAAAATGTATTTAAAATTTATATTTTTAGCATGCACGTAGGTTTCAAACATGCAAAAAGTGGGTTGTATCAATTTTTTTTTGTAGCAAAAAATGTATTTTTGTTTTAGAAAAAGTGGGTTGTTTTTTTGTTTTATTAGTTTTTATTAGTTCTCCACTTTCGGGCATAAGGTTACCAACAACTTAAGAAGGTTCGGGTCAACTCCTGCTAGTCTTGTGTCGGTGAATGATACTGTCATCCTACAGCTCACTGGGTTCCTGAATTGGATCCTTATGGGTTCTTGAATCAGATCCTGATGTCGTAGGATGACACAATCTGCTCTATCTCCGGTGTGCCTTTGTCATCACTGCCTTAAGCCCCAAAACAAAACCGACCTACTTGCGACCTTGCTTGATGGTTTCACATATAGCAAAAGGCTATACATGAGCACTTATAAATTAGACATAAGCACAGAAAACCGAACAAAGAAGCAAGGTAAAAAGAATAAAAATGGGGATGAGAGAGAGTGGGAATTGATTTAATCAAAAGATCAAAAGGGTAAAGGGTAAAGGAATCCTCAAAATTGTATCAAAAAGGTCTAAAAGTGAGCCCAAGATTCTTGAATCAATCCAAAAAGAATATCATTTTCTCAAATACATGTATTCTACTTGCAAGAAAACACGAAGAACACACCATTAAAACTCCTAAGATTTAAATATCAAATGCACAAATATATGCGGGGCCAAAAGTGTAATTACATAAAGTGATGATACCCCAAATAAATCCATAAGGATCCAAACAAATCATGCCCAACAAAGGGGTCAAATCGAGCCCAAGTAATGGAGCAAACATTAAAAGATTTCAGCCAACATACAACACCAAAAGAAGCCCAAACTGAGCCCACCAAATGGAAAAAATAGAACCATCAAAGTCAAATCTCATAATTCCTTATGTTTCAAAATATTATACCCAGCATATGTTTCAAATAGTAACAGGTAGCAGGAAACAAGTAAGTATAAATGAATCCCTAAAGCCAACATGTCTCAGCATTAATATTTCATTTCTAGCATATATTCTAGATAAGCAATTTTCTTCACATGGAAACAACTAAAGCTTCCAAACTTCTATTCATCGTGCATTTCCAATTTTGTAAATAAGCCATTCCAAGTTTTCAGATCTTTGCAAATAAACAACCAATAGATTTCAGATTTTGCAAATGAACAATCAATAGATTTCATATTTTGCAAGTACGCCACCCAAATGTTTCAGAACTTTCAAATGAGTATAGCACCATAACTTTTCATGAATTACTGCATAGGAATTTCCCCTATAAGCAATGCCACATGCTTTTTTACTATGTCAAAACATCAAAAAGTATACATTCCAATAAAATACATAGAGCTAGCGATGACATGAACTAGAGGCAATTTACATGCATACCACATAATTTGTATGTATTCATATACAACTCGATAATTTTAATGTGATATGGTAGATTGGGTGGCATAAATGTAAAAGGAAATGCAGAGATGCTAGACTTGTAAATATTTGACGAATTGAAAAAAAATCTGTTCACTTGCTTTCAATATTTAGATTTTATGCATGTGAATATGTGAGCATTAAACAATCTCATATATAGGTTTCAAAGTTCAGATATTAGATGCTATTGTGTGTTTAGGTTTCAATAATGCAAGAGAATTGCATTACATATATGTGTCTCAGATTTCAGGCACAAAGTCACCATGCTAAAATTTTGTGTTTGAAATGCCCTCCATCAAAATAATTAGCAGGGTGTATATACCTCAAGCAAATCTTCTAAACTTCTATACACATATGAGTTCAAATCCACGGTGATAAATATGTAACAAACACAATGTAATGGACATAACTTGTGTCTAAGGAAAAATCGACAAATAAACGAAAGAAAACTCGAGAAAACCGGCAAATGAACCACGACAAAAAACTCAGGAAAAATTGACAAATAAAAATTCCAAGAAAATTATCAGAACCTCGAGAAGATCACGGAAGAAAAGGCCATGAGTGCTTTGTCAAAAAATCCCAAGAAAAACATAGGAAAAAGTCCGAAAAGAGGGGGATCGCAAGCACTCGGGTCGGGGCTAGGCTCAACTACATATTAGTGCTAGAGGGTCGTCAAAACCTACTTGGTCACCCAGATGTATAAAGTCCGTCACTCAACTAGAAGGGTGTCCTATTGAAGCTAACTCAGGAGGGTACTCGTTAGCCTAAATAGATGATCAACAGGTGGACAATTGATGTTTAAAATGTAATTAAAATTTATATTTTCAGCATGCACATAGGTTTCAAACATGAAGAAAGTAGGTTGTATTAATTTTGTTTGTAGCAAAAAAAGTTTTTTTGTTTTAGAAAAAGGTGTATCTGTTCTTATCAAATTTGTTTTTATCAGTTTTGAAAATTAGTTGTCCACGAGTCGATCGCGCTATCGAACATAAGACTACCAACAACCTAAGAAGGCTCGGGTCAACACCCGCTAGTCTTGTGTCGGTGAATGATACTATCATCCTACAGCTCACCAGGTTCTTGAATCCGATCCCAATGGGTTGCTGAATCGGATCCCGATGTCGTAGGATTACATATCATTCTGCTCTATCTCTTGTGTGCCTTTTTCATCACCGCCTTAAGCCCTAAAACAAAACCGACCTACTTGCAACCTTGCTTGATGGTTTTACATATAGCAAAAGGCAATACGTGAGCACTTATGTATCGGACATAAGCACAGAAAATTGAGCCAAGAAGCAAATAAAAAAAAATAAAAATGGTGATGAGAGAGAGAATGAGTTGATTTACCCAAAAGATCAAAAGGATAAAGGGTAAAGCAATCCACAAAATTGTATAAAAAATGTCTAAAAGAGAGCCCAAGATTCTGGAATCAATCCAAGAAGAATATCATTTTCTCAAATACATGTATTCTACTTGCAAGCAAACACGAAGAACACACCGTTAAAACTCCCAAGATTTAAATATCAAATGCACAAATATATGCAGGAGTGCTAATGGTTTAACCCCTACCAAAAGTGTAATTACATAAAGCAATGATACCCCAAGTAAATCCAAAAGGTTCCAAATAAACCATGCCCAACAAAGGGGTCAAACCGAGCCCAAGTAATGGACCAAACATTAAAAGATTTCAGCCAGCATACAACACCAAAAGAAGCCCAAACCGAGCACGCCAAATGGAAAAAATAGAACCATCAAAGTCAAATCTCATAATGCCTTATGTCTCAAAATATTATACCCAGCATATGTTTAATAGTAACAGGTAACAGGAAACAAGTAAGTATAAATGAATCCCTAAAGCCAACATGTCTCAGTATTAATATTTTATTTCCAGCACATATTCCAGATAAGCAAATTTCATCACATGGCAACAATTAAAGCTTCCAAACTTCCATTTATCATGCATTTTCGATTTTGAAAATAAGCCATTAAAAGATTTCAGATCTTTGCAAGTAAACAACCAATAGATTTCAGATTTTGCAAATGAACAATCAATAGATTTCAGATTTTACAAATACGCCACCCAAATATTTCAGATCTTTCAAATGAGTATAGCACCATAACTTTTCATGAACTAATGCATAGGAAGTTCCCCTATAGGCAATGCCACATGCATTTTTATTAAGTCAAAACATCAAAAGTATCTATTCCAATAAAATACATAGAGCTAGCAATGACATGAATTAGAGGCAATTTACATGCATAACACATAATTTGTATGTATTCATATACAACTCAATAATTCTAATGTGATATGGAATATTGGGTGGCATAAATGTAAAAGGAAAGGCAGAGATGCTAGACATGTAAATATTTGATAAATTGAAAAAAAATCTGTGCACTTGCTTTAAATATTTATATTTTATGCATGTGAATATGTGAGCATTAAACAATTTCATATATAGGTTTCAAATTTTAGATATTAGATGATATTGTGTGTTTAGGTTTCAAAAATGCAAGAGAATTGTTTTACATATATGTGCCTCAGATTTTAGGCACAAAGTCACCATGCTAAAATTTTTTATTTGAAATCCCCTCCGTCAAAATAATTAGCAGGCTGTATATACCTCAAGCAAATCTTCTAAACTTCTATACATGAATGAGTTCAAATCCATGGTGCTAAATATGTAACACATTGTAATGGACAAAATTTGTGACTAAGTTCTAAGCCTCAGCACCTTATATCAGATACATAAGCATTCAGGAATTGCACATTCCACATCAAGCTTTCCAAATGCTGTAATAATCAGCAACATGGAATAATAATCGCGTCAAACTTTTCCCATAATAGAGAATCATAGGTGAATGAACATGGTTACAATTTTTGCCAAAGAAAATCTGTAAAGCCCAATGTAGATGAGGCAACATCCAACCTTGGCTTGATAACAGAGAAAGTAAGACAAGAAGAATCATTTAAAAGATGCTTATATATTTATGAATCTTTAATACCAGTTTCCTCCAAGGCTTGTACTAAATTCCAAAAACAGAGTATAGAAAGAACTCCTTACTCCAAATGCCCGTAGAAAATTAAAGCCTAACTCCTCGCACCAAAATTTGTTCAAGATTCTCCAAAACAGAACACAAACCTTCCAAAGCGATCTCAAGAACCCACAATATGAACAAAGTAGAAAGAAAAAATTAATCCAACCAAAAAGATCAAAGAAATTTTGGCAGCACCTCCACCCTTCCCAGATATTTTGGCCAACCCTAAAACCCTTTCCCAAGTAGGGTTTTTATAGAAAAGGGGGAGGAGAAGGAGTTACCTTTACCCAACTGGGCGGTGAGCCGAGCCAAGAGAAGCGACAAGAGTCGAGTAGGGGGAAGACGATGATAGAGGCGAAGCTTTTAGGCAGAGGAGGGAGCAGAGGAGGAAGCAGGTGGAAACTTTATCAGAGCATGGAAGAACGCGGATGGGGACGAGCCAAGAGAAGCGACAAGAGTCGAGTAGGGGGAAGACGATGATAGAGGCGAAGCTTTTAGGCAGAGGAGGGAGCTGAGGAGGAAGCAGGTGGAAACTTTATCAGAGCACGGAAGAATGCAGATGGGGACCTCAGCCGAAGCTTCGCGATCGGAGAGAGGGCTGCTCGGCTAGGGCAGTGATCGGGATGAAGCGCGAAAGGGAAGGTGGCTCGGTCGGTCTCGAGAATGAAATGAAGGTGTGGGACTCACAAATGGGAGAGGGAGGCGTGCGATCAATTTAGGTATTTAGGGCCCTTTCTTAAGAGGATAACAAAAATAAACAAAATTTTATATTATAATAATAATGATAATAATATTAATAACAATGATATTATTATTATTATTATAATATTGTTACATTTTATGCATCTTCTCCCAGGTATGCCATCGTCATGAAATGAACATCTCTTTTAGACAAAATTGACGTTCCGGACGCACAAGCGCAATCTGTTTTGTCATATGTGGTCGTTCAGACAACCTCGTCGATGATCGAGTCAAAAAATGCATCAAAAATTCAAATTTCTTAAAATTTTGACCTGTGATCGATCATCTCAAAATGTTATTCAAGTTCTTGACAAATAATGGTGCAAACAATGTGAATTGTAGTGATCAAATGTGTAAACTCTCCGAATTGCGAAGTTTGTGCTCGTGCTCACGGAAGTGCAAATTGTGCAAGAGGCAACCCTAGGGCTTAATGATCCTATAGGAACTCCTTTTAAGTTCCCTCGTGTTAGTTTCAACCTCCTACGTGCTAGAGGTCAAGAACCGTATGCAGAACTTCAAAAGAGTATAGAAGAAGTTTGGATTTCTAAAATGAGGTGGGTTCCATTTCTAAGGGTCTAAGATAGTTGAAGGAAAAATCCTAAGGCTAGACCCTAAATCCTAAGAGGAAACTAAACCTCAATAAAAATGAGGTCAACAGTCTCAAGACATCACCATTGAAAAAATGGGTGTGGGTACCCAAGGTTGTCATACCAACACGGTTTAGCGAGTCCATAGGGCAACATCATGGAACAAAGCAAGGGTCCGTCGGAGCTATTGCTACCAAGTTGGATGAAAAAATGGAGAATGTTCAACAAAGTCCCCTAAATCTTAAGGTAATACAAGAATCAATAATTGAAGAAAAGGTTAAGAAGCTCAGGGTTAAGATTTCTGAGTTAGACCAAGAACATGGAGTTTCCATTGATTATGATGATTAATTTTTTGACTTTAATGACTATCTCGAGGAAGACTTCATGGATATTCATGTCATCAAAACTAGAGACGCAGCATGTGCACACGACGCCCAACCTCTCATTGAAGGGAACGTCGTAGATAATCTACATAGGGTTGTTCTACTAAGGAATGAGCAAAGTAACCAAATGGAGAAAAGGATGGAAGAGATGGCTACATCCCTGGTGCCATGGCTACAGTTCATGGACAATCTATCAACTTGAATTTTGACTGTTGTGGAGGTGAAGTTAATCAGCCAAAGATTGTACATATCATAGATGAATGGAGGGAAGTTGCCTTGCCTAACAGGGATGATTAATAGAAGAGAGATTCTCCATCGAGCGTTATGCCCGAAAAAGAATTTAAACAGATGGTCGAACAGGTTATGGAGGCCTTAGCCCAATCTATG
The DNA here is from genome assembly GCA_002079205.1 of Phalaenopsis hybrid cultivar. Classification (NCBI taxonomy): domain Eukaryota; kingdom Viridiplantae; phylum Streptophyta; class Magnoliopsida; order Asparagales; family Orchidaceae; genus Phalaenopsis; species Phalaenopsis hybrid cultivar. The sequence goes on along the minus strand of JXCR01137440.1, from coordinate 73,462 downwards.
GGTGGTGCATTGATTTTAAAAGGTAGACACTACCTGTAGGAGCTTGATGTTGTGCCCTACCCGAAAGGTTTTGTGTCACTATACTTTAAAATATTTGACAACAATGGGAATCCCAGACAGCACATAGAGCTTTTCTAAACCAATTATGGCAATACCAAATGTAACAAAGCATTGCCTTTCCGTCAGTTTGTTAGTTTCCTACCAGGGATAGCATTTGATTGGTATGGCAAGTTGCCCAACAGATCAGTGATGACATTTGCCGAATTGGAAAAGTTTTTTGTAAAGATATTTGCTAGAGCCCAGCATCATGTTTCTATTATAAATATCGCAGTAAAGAGGTATAAGCCTAATGAGACTCTAGTAGATTATATTTTGAGGTGGAGAAGCCTTAGCATGAAGTGCAGACCCCAACTACAGGAACATCATTCAATTGAGATTCTACTCAAAAGCATTCATGGGCCAATAGCTTTCATGCTTAAGAGACTCACCATCAAGTCTTTTGAGAAGCTACTCAACAAAGCTAGCAATCTATTAGAAGAAGTTAAACACATGGATTCTCAAGAGAAATCAGAAAAGACTAGAGTAGCCCGAATATTCGAGAAGAAGTCTGGGACAATTAAAACAGTTGATAAGGGAAAGCATCCAATGAAGATACAAGCAGAACATTCTCGTCAAAGTTCCCAGTCATCATCACAGCATGCTCAGTAAGGAACACAACAATATGGCCAGTCTAGCCAGTAGTCATATGAAGGAGGATCATATCAAACATAAAATAAGAAGGGTATGACACTTTTAGAATGAAAGAGTATGGTATATTCCTTCAAAGATGAAGTTGTACCCAAAATGTTCAAAAGTTTAATGAAGAAATGAGAGTTTAGATTGCTAGATCCAATGAAATTTGAGGAATTTAACAAGAAAGATCAGCCCAATTATTTCCTATACCACATGATGATTGGACATACTATAGAGGAATGTTTCATCTTCAAGGATCGACTCGAGAAAAATTATAAAGAATGGAATATAACGATCCCAAAAGAAAATTTAAAAGAACCTGAAAAAGGTTCTGTAAATACGATTTTGGTTGAGTCAATTGCTCTGATAGATCACTATTCAGAAGAAGATGGATGGAGTACAGTTTGGAGCAAGTCATCTAAGAAGATATTGTATCAGATTTAGAGCGCTTCAGCAAAAGCAGCGGTTCAGAGTCTACGGCCTACACAACCAAAGACAAAAATTTTGACGGAGAGACCACTACAACCAAAAGTGAAAGAGAAGAATGTCGTCGTGAATATCGATAACACGGGGGGTAGGATAGGGGGTTCCTTTGTTAGATTGATTGTCTCGGATTTGGGGAAGAAAATCCTCGAACCCTTGATCATGTATGATTATCTTTTAGCCTCATCGGGTTATTATGAATATAATAATTATGATTTCGACTATGTTTTAACTTTTTCTAAGTGGTAACGTAACTGATTTTGTTGAATATAAATTCAATCTCAATTCCTAAACTAATCCTCAAATTGCACTTAAGTCCGACGAACCCATTAACAAGGATGAAGAAGATGTTGATGATGCCGGCTACGATAGCGCCAAGGGTGAGGAGCCAGTCCTTGAGTTCCATGGTGCACCACTACCTAGCATCTTGGATCTCTTCGATGAAGAAGCAACAAAAAATTTACTTACAACATTGCAAAATGGAGAAGAAATTAGAGAGATAAACCTGAGGAGTGGGAAATTGTTACCCCCGAGGTCAGCTCCAATGGATAAAGAGAAACAAATAGTAAATCAAGAAGAGCTACCTGCACCTCTGTTAGGGGAAGAACCAAATAATCAAGTAAATATTAGATGATTCTATAAATTGGATTATAACATACTATCTCATCTTAGGATGTTGCCGGCAAAACTAAGCATTTACGTTGCTCTAATTCTTTCAAAGGAGATGTGAGAGTCTCTAATTACAGCCTTGCTCAACAAAGAGATTTGCTTAGCTCAATTGGCCAGCACATCCTCGGTTGAAGTTTGTTCGTTAAAAGAATAGCCTGACATAACCTTCACAGAAGAAGACTTGTTGCTCGACATTGCCGACCACAACCGACCGCTCTATATCTTCGTTAACATTGACAAATTTGTGTTTTCCAGAGTTTTGGTGGATCCTGAAGCATCACTCAACTTGATGAATATTTGGACTTCGGCTTATTTGGATATTGAAGCTCAAGAGCTTACAACTGATAAACTGATGTTAAGAGATTACAAGAGCTTACAACTGATTTGGTACTGTAGGATCAATCAATGATTCTGAATTTTGCATGGTTGTTACTAACGGATTGGAAGAGGATTGCCTTGATATAGAAGATGACTCTCAAGATCAGTTAATAGAAGATGGTCTGCCAGAATTTGAGGAAGAAATTAAATCAACTGTTGACGAACTGAAGGAAATTAACCTCGGGACTGAAGAGCAACCCTGACCTTGATTTATAAGTTCTTTACTAAGCAATAAAGAATCTTCAGAACTAATCAAGTTACTGTCATAATTTAAAGATTTTTTTGAATGGATTTATGATGAAATTCCAGGATTATCCCCAAAAGTTGCAATTCATAAACTCAGGGTGGACAAAGATATAACCCCAGTAAAACAAGCTCCCAGATGTATGCGCCTTGAAATAGAGCAACAAATCATTGTCGAGGTAACGAAAATGATAGAGGCTTACTTTGTAAGTGAAGAGCAGTACCCCACATGGTTGGCAAATATTGTACCAATTAAGAAGAAAATGGACAAATCTGTGTATGTTTCAACTTTAGAGATTTGAACAAAGCCTGTCCAAAAGATGAATTTCTGTTGTTAATACCAAAAAGGATGGTGGACCTTTCTTCAACACATGAGATTTTCTCCTTCTTGGATCGATCGTTAGGATAAAACCAAATCAAAATGGCTCTAAAGGATGTAACACGTACAACCTTCAGGACATCGATTGGAATCTTTTGCTACACAGTGATGTCATTCAGGCTAAAGAACGTTAGAGCAACATATCAATGAGCAATGATGAACATCTTTGATGACCTCATTCACAATTAAGTGGAATTCTATGTGGATGATTTGATCATCAAGAGCAAAATGAAAATAGGCCATTTGTATGATTTGAGAACGATCACGATAACATAATCTCAAGATGAATCCCTTAAAGTGTGCCTTCGGCGTCACCTCGAAAAAATTTCTATGATTTGTTGTCCGTCATTGAGGAATCAAGATCAACCCAGATAAGATTAATGCTATCTTGGAAATGCCTCATCCTAAAACTTTGAAACAACTACGCTCCTTCTAGGGAAAGTTGGCATATCTGAGACTCTTTATTTTCAATCTCTCAATTAGGTGTCAGTCCTTCTCGATCTTAATTAAAATGGATTTCAAATTTGTTTTGGAAGAGAAATGCCAACAGGCCTTTGAGAACGTTAAACAATACTTAATGACTCCTTCTATTTCGGCAGCTCATATCTTGGGAAAACCATTGATGCTTTATACCGCGCCCTTAGACTTCTCTCTCGAAGCCTTGTTGGCTAAGTTCAATGATGAGGGTAAGGAAAATGCACTCTATTACTTGAGTCGGTAGCTAATACTGATGGAGGTAAAGTATCCACCTATTGAGAAACATTGTCTAGCTTTAATTTTCACTGCCGAAATACTTAGGCATTACATGCTTTCTCATAAAATTACCCTTATTTTGAAAGTTAATCCATTGCAATATTTGATGATCTAACCAATAGTTTTCAAAAGTTTAGAAAGATGGTCAATGATTTTATTTCAATATGATATAACTTTTGTTGCCCTCTGCACTACTGAGGAAAAAAATTCAGCAGATTTCCTCGCAGCACACCCACTTCCAACTGGGTCCCCTCTTAACGATGAGTTATTAAATGAACAGGTATTACAAAATAGATTTCTCCGGTGCACAACACTAAGAAATGTACTTTGTTGGAGCTTCATCAGCTAGAAATGATAAAGGATCAGAAGCAGTTACACCAGGCAAAGCAAGAATTGGGTTAATTTTCATCATGCTAGATAAGGATATGTTGAGATTCTCCTATCACCTGATAGATCCATGCACAAAAAATGAACCAGAACATGAAGTACTAATCATTGGATTGGAATTGACAATCCCGTTGGATATAACAGATATTGTCATCTATAGTGACTCACAACACAACATTCAACAAGTTGCCAGACAATACAAGATTTTGAAGCCAAGGTTAGCAGAATATCCCCGATATACAATGAAGTTGCTTGAATAGATTCCTAGTGTGGCTCTCTACTTTGTTCCTTGAGGCGATAATGCCCATGTCGATGCTCTAACAAAACTTGCTAAGGAGCTAGCATGTCCTCCAAAGGATTCCATCAACATTACAGTACAAGGATAATGAGTTTTGTCTCAGATCGACCTCGATAATTTAGATAAGCTCAAAAAAGAAGAAGGAACGATGATTGCAGTTGCTGACATCAACAAAGATTGGCGAAGCCATTAATAGAACATTTACAGAGTGGTAAGTTGCTGGAGGACAAGTCTGTGGCATATCATATCACGAGAAGAGCAATGCCATATGCTCTAGAAGGTGATTTCCTTAACAGAAGATCATTCAATCAGATGTGGTTGTGATGTCTAAGCAGAGCAGAAGTGCAGAGCATCCTCAAAGAAGTAAACGTCGGATTGTGTGGAGCTCACCAGTCAGATCCAAAAATGAAAATGAAGATTAAGAAACTCCGATATTATTCACCAGCAATGATATCCGATTACATGGATATAACCAGAAAGTGTCACCTTTGCCAAGTGCATGGGGTGGTCATACTCCAACCTACGAATGTGCTAAACCCATCCATCTCATCGTGGTCATTCGAGTGTTGGGGCACGGACATAATAGATCTGATATACCCTCTATCAACTAAGGGACATGGATTCATTCTTGTCGCTACAGATTACTTCACCACGTGGGCAGAGGCAGTCTTGCTAGTAGAGGTTACAACATAACATGTCTATCAATTTTTCAAAATTCAAAATGTCTACAATTTCAGAGTTCCATGCAGAGTAATTTCAGACAATGGGACAGCCTTCAAGAGCACAAAGATCTACAACTTTGTCAGATGACATGGGATAGACCAGAGATACTCAACAATCTACTATCCAAGGGTAAACAGACTGACTGAGTCCTTCAACAAAACACTAGTACAAATTTTAAGGAAAACATTGGATGACAACAAAAGAAATTAGCATAATAAACTGTTAGAAGCTTTATGGGCCTACCGAACAACATTCAGGACTCCCACTCAATGTACACCCTACGCACATGTATACAGGTCTAAGGCTGTACTGTTGTTGGAAGTTCAGACACCTTCTCTCAAAGTCGTCATTTCCAACCAAATTACAACCGAAGAAAGTGTAAAACTTAGACTTGAAGAATTGGAAAGTCTTGAGGGAAAGTGACTAGAAGCACAACAACATTTGGAGCTTTACCAAGCGAGGATGGTAGATGCTCATGACAAATTCGTCTGCCCAAGGATGTTCAAAGTGGGTGACCTAGTTTTTGTTCTCAAAAGACCTATTCTTGCACGTCACAGAATAGGTGAAAAATTTGAGCAAACTTAAGAGGGACCATTTGTTATGGAAAAAGTCTATTCAGGAGGAGCCTACCAACTGGTGGATTTTTGAGGTGAAAGACCTATGCTGTCGATCAATGTACGATAATTGAAGGAATACTATACAACTGGACGCTGCTTCAAATCACCTTTTTAAGACTCTGATTATTCTAGGGTTATTTATTTGTCGAAGCACCTGTGACTGGGTCCAAAATTTTTTAATAAGTTAGCATTAATAAAATGAAAACTTTTAAAGTTGCATACTTTGATGTTCTCATTTCTGCTTATAAGTTTGATATTCTTCTAAATTAAAATAAAAACAATGTATATATATAAATAAATAAATAATCTTCACACCCATAAAAACAAAATTTCTGTCTAATAAATGTTTTCTTTTGTTCTTATTCTTGCTAAATTTCAGAGTACAGATATTTTTTTGTCATCTGCAGAAAAAAATTTCAGGACAGAAGCTGATTTTTGCTTTCAAGGATGGCTAGAATCTCGCACTTAATGAGCAAAAGACACCTCAAGGTTGCATCATAGACTTCTACTTGGATTTCGATCAGGTTGAAGTGAACTATGATGGTTTTCTGATTGACATAGTCAGTCATCAAGAAAAGGGGGCACTACCTTCGCTATTTAAGAACTGAACTAAAGAAGATTCCTCACTGAAGAGGAAGAATGTGATAGTGCAGCAGGACCTGATGGAGGGGACTAATCGCCAACCATCTATGATAACTTCACTAACTGGACGTTTAGTCAGTGCTGATGATGAGAGACTACCAGATGCACCCTTAAGAAGAACTCAACGAAAAAATGCTAATCGCCGAAAACATAGAGGTTTCCTATGTGAAGAGAAAATACGCCTAAAAGAGGTGGAGAACTTACTTACCCTAATTCATGAGGCAAAAATCTATGATCCTTGCATGAGAGAGACTTCTACTAGTCTGCCTGCTACAGAGGACGAGTCTGAATTTTATACGGAGCAGATACTACCAGTGGTACCATATGAAGTTTATAAGGGTTGTATGATGTGCAATGTCAAAGTTCTTTTTCAGGCATCAATTGGAGGAGCATTCGTGGAATGCCTAACATGAATAGTTCTCCACTTAGACCGCTACATTTCTTTTTAGGAATTCATAGTCATCGACATGGGATGTTAGGAGCCCATTTATACAGATTCTAAGCCATATATTCCCTTACTTATGGAGCCAAGTCAGATGTAGTATCCTATAGAGGTGGAGATGACCAAGCCGCCTTGAGGATATGAGAGGATCCCCGCACTAGAACTAAAAAAGATGAATAGAGTTAACAGACAAGAATATAAATTCTATGAGAAAATACAACGAAAATTTTTCAATATATTGGAAGTCCTGGAACTGTATACCAGAGTCTTTTCTGAAACTGAAGAAGGAAGCATTCTTGAACCCCGTAGGTCCTCTGATGTAGAGAACCTATTCAGAGCCATGAAAGTGGATGCGTGGAAAAGGTAGGAAAACCATTCAATGTGGTCGTTGCATCAATTTTACCAAGGATAAGCAAGGGAACCAGCGGGATCTCAGGACCCAACGAGGTGGGTCCATTGCCTCCCACAATAAAGTGGATGATAAAAGGATGGTTAGATGGAGCGTGTTGCCATTGGACTGCATTCCAAATATTTTTATCATCAATATTTATGAAGAGGGAGACTGTATTTCCCCACAGATAGATCACCATGATTTTGTCAGACCTTTTTGTACGGTCTCGTTTAGGAGTAAAAGTGACATTTTTTTCGAAAAATAAATCAACGTGGTGAGTTCAGAGGACCGGTTGCAATTTTGTTGTCGATTGGTTCGGTACTAACTTTGAAGGGAAACAGAGCCGACCTCGCCAAGCATTGCATTCTGAGGGAATGACACCACAAAGTTTCCATTAAATTGAGAAGGATGGATGAAAATAAGATGTCATATAGATTCTGACCAGATCCAAAATTGGAAGTTCTATAGCTGTACGAGCTGTGAGATGGTTGCACCTCTAAGTAAACGTTAAAGGAATTAATGTCTTGGAAGCATGGCTTAGTAGGTCAGCTTAATCAGGACCTCATCCCACAGAGGATAGATAAACAGTTTTTGTCACATTTTTTTCTACATCAAAGTAACATATATGATATGTATTCAACATAATATGTTTAAGATGTATTCAACATTATTCTCTTTTGATCCGTTTAGTATATGTATTCAGTCTGTAACACCTGATTTGAAGTAGATTGATGAAATTTCTTTCAGGTTTTGAACATGTTTATAAAATTGACCTTTTATGTGATGGATAAAATCCGCAGAACCATACATTGGTTCTTTATTATAGCAAACAAAGAACAAAATAATAATAAAATAGATGATAACAAAATCTAAATAAAATATCCTTTTGAAAATAAACCAATGAAAATTAAAGTGTGAAAAACCTACCTTGATAATTAAATGTGATAAAGACAACAAGAAAAGGAAATAATATTTTTATTGAGTTTTTTTCTCTCGATTTTGAGGTTGCTTGATCTTTGCTGCGCAACACGACTATCTTGGTCTGCATCAGTTTCCTCATATCCCCCGGAGTTTCACACTCTGCACAAAGTCTCACAAATCTTCCTCACCAATGTAAATCTTCACATTCCATAACTCTATAAGCTTATCACCACAAATTCTCCACACTATCTTCATGTTGTTTTCGGGGTCAGTACCTAATTTCTGATTCCCTTCTATCGATGTTGGTACCTAAATTCTGATTCAGTTTCTGGGAATAATACCTAAATTTCAATTTCCATTTTGGGGTCAGTACCTAAATTCTGATTCCCTTCTTTTGAGGTTTGTAACTAAATTCTGATTCTTTTTCTGTGATTGATACCTAAATTTCAATCCTCATATCAGGGTCAGTACCTATATTATGATTCCCTTTTTTCGAGGTTGGTACTTAAATTCCACTTCTCCTTTCTGGGAACGCTTAGACGTCTTATGCCCATTTTCAACTTTAGGGTTGGCTTAGACGTCCTATTCTCATTTTCACCTTTGGGGTAGGCTTAGAAGTCCTATTCGTATTTCTTCCCTCGAAGTAGTATTAGATGTCTTATTCCCAATTCCGCCTTTGGGGTAGGCTTAGACATCCTATGCCCATTTCTAACTTTGGGGTAGGCTTAGAGTTCCTATTCCCATTTCCACCTTTGGGGTAGCCTTAGACGCCCTATTCTCATTTCCACCTTTGAGGTAGGCTTAGATGCCCTATTCTCATTTCCACCCTCGGGGTAGGCATAGACATCTTATTCCCATTTCCACCTCCGGGTTAGGTTTAGACATCCTATTTCCATCTACACTTTCGGGGTAGGCTTAGACGTTCTATTCTCCTTTCCACTTTTGGGGTAGGCTTAGATGTCCTATTCCCATTTCTAACTTCGGGGTAGGCTTAGATGTCATATTCCCATATTTACTTTCTGGTTAGGCTTGGATGTTCTATTCTCATCCTCACATTCGGGATAAGATTTGATGCCCTATTCCCTTTTTTGTGCTTTTGTTTTCCACTTAATATGGTTTCCTCGCCCATAGTTTCATCTCTATGAAATTCTAAATTAAAATCCAAAATTTCTTAGATATATTCAATTCGAATCAAGTCTTCATCAAGACTGCTGGTTTACCAAACGATTGTCTATGAAATCTCCATTCTTTTTCCTAGAAAGAGTATTTGTTACTCCCTAGCAGGAACAACTATCACTCAATTCTACAGTTCATTCTAGGTCTATTGACCTAGAAGTCTGTGTTGGTTTTGTTGATCTCATTGGTCAACGCCAATACGGGCGGTGTGCTTGTCCAGCGCACCACACCTATTGGGGGTCCATTTGTTAACCTCACTTTTGGTTAAGGTCTAGTTTCCTCCTTAGTAGCCTAGGGTCTAGCCATAGGACTTTCTTGTTGACTACTCCTAGATGCCTAGAAAAGGAGCCCTCACCATTAGAAAATCTAAACTCTTTCCTTCTCAACTTTAAGTCCCACATGTTGGTCCAAACCTCTAGCACTTAGTAGGTGGTGTCAATATGGGGGAGCTCAAAGGACTTCCCATAAGACTGCTTGGCCTTAAGGTTGACCTTGGGTCTTGTTCTAGAGCTAGTTGACCCACTTACACTCACTTTCACTCACATCCCACTCACAAATCTAAATAAAAACTTGTTGGCTTTGACCCCTTAACCCTTCGGGAGACTCATGTAGATGGTCCACTAGACACACTGGCCTTAGGCTAAAGTCTAGCTTAGACCAATACTTGAAGGACACAAAGTAGAGGATTCCATTGATCTATGGCTCAAATAGAGTGGTTGGCACCTCACCATTACCAAAAAACCCCCAAATTCCAAATTTGACAAAAATTACCCAAATTACTCAAATTTTCTTAAGAATTCTCTCAAACCGTTTGACACAACCCAAATTGCCCAAATCTACCCAATTTACCAAAATACCCCAAATTGGCCAAAATTATAAAAATACCAGTGATGGCCCAAACTTTCGCAAAACCCTCAAAATCATTGAAAATATCTCCAAAAATAATTTGAACCCTTCAATTAAACCAAATTTGATTAATTTGACCAAGTTTGACCAAAGGCCCTAAATTACCCTAAAAGGCCCAATTTCTCCAAATTCTCCTAAAATGTCCATCAATTTCATCCCAATTTTCCCCAATTTCAATTCTAAACTCAAATTCATCATGCCTATGATCATTTCAAACCAAATTCAAGTTTAATTGACCCATGATTTGGGCTTAATTTTGATCCACACCAAAACCCCCAATTTTGAACATATCATCACCAAAACCCTCAATTTTGACCATATGATCCAATATCACCTAATTGAACCCCATGCTCAATTGCCTTAATTTGGATCCCAAACTCTTCATAACAGTCCTACAAATCAAATTAAGCACTCAATTGGCCTTTCTCAAGTTTCAATTTCACTTACTTTCAACAAAAATATAAAATCCCCAAATTTTCCCTAATTAAGCCATGTTTCCAAATCCCACCAAATTGAATGTCCTAACCCCAAAAATGGAATTCAATTATTGTTGAAAACTCTTCATGACATTCCCCATGATAATTTTGAACTCTCAATTTGGACTTAGCCCAACTCTAACCAAACATAAACCCAAGTCTAACCCAACTTCCCCAAATTAACTAAATGCCCAAATTCCTTCAAATTGTCCCACCAAATAAATTCAAAACAACTCCAATTCTTCTCTAAACTTCTCATGACAATCACCCACACAAAATTGAACAATTAATTTGGCTCAATGTCATGTCTAGCTTAACCCAAGCCCTACTTTAAGAGAATTTGACCCAAATTTAACCCCTTCACCAAAATTGACTTAGCCATACCAAAGTGACTAAATTAATGTCACCACAACCACCATTTGGACTCTATTGATCAGCCCAAACCCACCTAAACCACCTTGCTGAGCTATGGACTAATGATGTCTTGATTTAAGGGAGCTTAGCCATATTTAGCCATATTTTGAAAATACTTTGCTATCATCCCTTGCCGTTGGGAGTAAATCATAGTTAACATTTTCCTGACTTCCCTGAGCCAAGAGGTGACTGAACCCTGGCCAACTACCACCTCAACCGCAAGAAATAGTCACCTCAACGGAGCCCAAAAGATAAAAACCCAAAATTTGAACTCCATGTATTTGCTCAATCCAATTGGATGCTTGCGCTTTTCTTCAGTCCCTTAGTAAGCCTTAGTACCCACTGTCAAGCCCTGAGCTCCACCAGGAAGCCACGAATTTAAATTGAACCCTCCATGGCTAAAGGGGAGGATAGCAAAATATTTTGAGAAACTCTACCCATTTGCTTTTAGAGACTCTCCAAGAACTCCTCAACTCAATCCCACAACTTCCCCCTCTGTTTCCCACTATAAAAGCTCAAGTTTGAGCTAAAAATTTTAGCTCAAACTAGGACATATTTCGACACACCTCCAAAGTCCACTAAACTCCAATTAACTGTGCCCACACCATCTGCAGAGCAAGAAGAGTTGATCCGCCACAAAGCCCCCTCTCAAACAGCCTCTAACTTAGCACTAGATAATCACCTAAAATCAAGCTTAGTCCAAATCTTATCTATACAATTCATCAAGACCTATGACTTCATTTGGAGGTTTGTTGGACCCAATTGAAGCCAACACAACAATTTGATTGAGACCTCTCCTCTCAGACAAAGGTATTCAATCTCAACCCTAAATCGAGCTGATTTTGATTCTCCATACATATTTACTATATTTCATACCATATAAGCCATATAGATATACTTGTTTTGAGTAAATGAAGATATATTAACAAACCCCATGTAATTTTGTTAAGTCTAGATGAAGATCTTAAGGTTTTAGTGTGAACGACTCTCGGGTTAGGTCATTTCGAGACGATAACGTGGAGCCAACCGATCGCGTGTGTATTGGATGAACGGAGGAGATCAAGTCAGACGAACCCTTAGACCAAAAAAGCTGGCCACATTGCCGTTGAGGTGGATGACAGCGTCAAATGGTGGAGCACTGTGTGTGAGTTTGGAGCCGTTGTAGGATGAGTTAGCGGTGCACGTTTAAATAGAAAATTATGGATTTTTTGGAATTAATTAAATGCTTGAACATCAAAAATCCATATTTTTCTCTAGGAAAATCATTAAAATAAAAGAAAAATATCTTCTTGATTAGTGAACAGTGGAGAATAATGTGAACTAAGAATAAAATTTATTTTCTGACTCCCTGATTTTTAAAGAATTAAATACTCTATGGAGTATCCTAATTTATTATGATTAGACATTGCTCACCATGGCTTGAAATTTTGAGGGTTTGTTCCTCATGATAGAGGCTATGTCATCTGATTCTTTCAAGGCCAGACGACATCTCTATGCTTCTAACCCTAATTTTCAAGCTAAGATGACAATTTTGGCTTATTTTAATTATATGAATTAAAATATCACTTGGAAAATTATGGAAATAATTTTATTAGGTTTCTATCATCAGAGAAGCTTAGGAAAAATATCATGATGGCTTGAATAATTTTATAAATTTTAATATTTGCTTAAATGTAGAGAGTGACGTGAAAATGGCACCGACGACACCCAAAACGATGCCGATAGCACCCGAGACAATTTGTAAGTGTTACATGGTGGATTTCTAGAAGATTCAATGTATTTGGACGCTTTTTGGAAGGTTGCTTGAGGCTTCTCTTAGGAAATTTGTCCCTACACTAGAATAGAGTGCTTCTATGCCAGAAAAAGTGGCGTGTGAGTGGAAAAATGTGGATAATGTTTATAAATCTTAGAGTAGAAGTAGAAATGTAGATTTCTACCTTTTTGGAGAGATTGGTGAAGGGATTTTGAGTGAATCTATAAGGGAATGTTCTAGCATTACATGGATCAGTGAGAGACTTTGTGGGAGAGATTTTCATCTTTCTTCCAAGGGGAAAAAGCTAAGTATTATGTTCTTCAATATCTTATGATTTTGTAAACTCTTATCTAGTGTATTTTCTTTAATTTAATGAAGTTTTTCATTTCTTTTATTCATGATTTGTGATGTGTTTCTCTTACTTTTACTTCTTTTTGAAAATAGTGGCATGAGAAGATTGTGCCATTATTTTCCTTTTACTTTTCTTTTGAAATGAGTAGGATTTATGTTTAGGATATTGGGATGCATGTAGAAGAAGTTGTGATTATAAATGTGATGATTTTTACTTGTACTTCATTTACATTACAATAAGGGTCTGTTGTAGTGTTAATATTCGTTATAATTAGATTAAGACCTGAGAGGGTAGTGTAATTCTCAACAAAGTAGAACCACATTCAAATTCCATGGATGGTAAAGTTCATGGAGGTTGAGTGCAAATAAATATGGAAANAATAAAGGTCTGTTGTAGTGTTAAAATTTGTTGTAATTGTATTAAGACCCGAGAGGGCTGTGTAATTCTCAACAAAGTAGAACCACATTCAGATTACATGGATAGTTAAGTTCATAGGAGTTGAATGCAAATAAATAGGGAAATATTCTTTGATGGGCGTGGAATTGGAGATTTTAGGGTGACAGACTAAAATTCCCAATTTAGTCTTAGAGTTTAAGAACTAAAGCTAGTGTTAGCCTTCAAGGGAAAGAAAGTGGGAGCTCTAGAGTGAGAGCTAGTATCCTCCCAACCTAACCATAGATTTAGGGAGTAAACCTGAGTTTAGCAAATGATTTTCTATAACACTGAATTAGGGTAGAGAATTAATATTGCTCTTATTTGGCACCTACAATATTAAATGTATCTCATTCATTTACATTATCCAATTTACTACATAGGAATAGTAGTTTTTAACATCTTAAAATTCTCCAAACCAATTCATCCAGAAAGCGTTATCTTTAGAATTACTATTTCAATTTAGGAATAGTTACTATCCTTACATTTAACATTCACATTTAGGAGTAGTTGCTTGATAAAACACTATTTTAATCAACATTCCAAACTAAGGAGAAATGGTTGAGCCGTGTATTACTTGAGTGATGCATATACTTGCGTTTATATCATTGTGACTACATAGAATATATATATTTAATCAAAAAATAAAGTCCACATCAAGTTTTTGACATTGTTGTCGCGAATCAAAATCTTCAAGTAGTGGTGTCAACTTCATGAAGCATAGCATATAAAAAAAGTAGCGTCAAGTTTTTAGTGTTGTTGCCGGTGAAGCTTTTGTAAGAACTTTAGGAAAATTTTAGTTGAAGTAATTAGGCTTAGACTTGGAAAATTATAGGGTTGTAAAAACTATTTTTTGTGTAAAGTTTTTTTTTATGAAAAATTGTTGTGAAAAAACTGTTTGTGTCAAAAACAAGGTGTTTGTGAAAATATTTTATTGTGTTGAATATTTCTTTTATTTTATTTGTTTAATTGTTAATGTATTGTTTGTTGTGTTGCATATGCGAAATAAAGGATCGGCAGGACTTGTGCCTTATGATCGTGAGTTAGAAAATGAAAAAAAACTTAAAAAATAGAAAGGACTTAAAGAACTAGAAATGGAAATGGAAAACATTTAAAATAATAACTTGGAAAATCATCATAAATTTTTGAGGGATTATATAAATCCTACGATAGATGAAATTCACTCAAGTATTCAAACCCCTGTCGTAGAAGCTGAATCATTTAAAATAAATCCAGGTATTATCCAACTAACGTAGAACAACCAGTTTGGGGAACTTCTTCGCGTGATCCCCATTTACACTTATCCAGTTTTCTAAAACTTTCAGCTACATTTCATTATAATGGCATGTCAGACGATGTTGTTATTCTAAGGCTTTATCTTTTCTCACTAAGGGATAAGGCTAAATTGTGGTTATACTCATTATCTCCTACTCTATTATAACTTGGGAGGAGTTAACTCAGAAATTCCTAGCAAAGTATTTTCCACCTTCAAGGATTACTAAACTTAGAAATAATATTGTCTCATTTTGACACTATGAAGGGAAATAAATATACAAAGCTTGAGAAAGATTTAAGGAACTTCTAAGAATTTGTCCACACCATGCTCTACCTGATTGGTTAATCATTCAAACTTTTTACAATGGGTTAGTAGAATCCCTTAGGTTTACAATTGACACTGTCGCTGGTGGATTATTAATGTAAAAGCCATTTAATAAAGCATACAAGTTAATTGAAGAAATGGCTACAAATGAATTTCAATGGTCCTGTACAAGGGTAAATCCTAAAAATATAGCCATTGTTTATTATACAGATGCGATTGCATTCCTTGCATCTCAGGTTGCTGCAATATCAAGGACGTTTGGAATGAATCTGCCTCAATTTACTCCAGTAAGTGAGGAAAGTTTGTCAAGGCATATGATTAATTCTAACTTATCTTGTGAGACCTTAAATACCATAAACAACTCGTATTCTAACTTTTACAACCCAGGTTGGAAAAACCATCCTAATTTTAACTGAAATCACACTACTTGAGGTGGAAACCAACAATGGAAGAATAATCATGCAAATCCTAATGGATGTTGGAATAAACAGGGGAAAACAAATTATAGACCTTCATATTCACTTAACTCTAATAATGATAGATAATTTGAGGACAAGAAGATTTCTATAGAAGATGTGGTATTGCAAATGGGAAACCAGTTGTAAAGTCAAAATGCTATGATTAGAAACATAGAGAATAAACAGGGACAAATTGCTAATTCACTCAACAATATATACCAAGGAACACTTCGTAGAAACACTGAGATCAATCCTAAAGAGAAAAATAATGAACAGGTAGAAGTTGTCCAATTAATAAGTGGAAGAAAGATGGAGGATGTCATTAAAAAAGAGAAAGAAATTATGAGAGAAACAAAAGAAACTAGAAGACCTAAAGAACATGTTTCTAAGGGTTTAAAAAATTTGATATCTCTAACAAAAATCAATTTAGAAAGACCACAACCTCCACTTCCTAAAAGACTTAGACATCAAGAGTTGGATAAATAATTTTCAAAGTTAATGGAAGTACTTAAAAAGTTAACAAGATATATTCTATTTGCTGAAGCATTGGAACAGATGCCAATTTATGCAAAGTTTATGAAGGAGTTATTAAATAAGAAGATAAAATTTGGGGATTACGAGATAGTTGCACTAAGTGAGGAGTGCAGCACTATACTTCAGAAAATGCTTCCTCAGAAACTTAAGGATGCTTATAGCTTTACAATTCCTTATGCAATTGGAGAAGATTTTATGGAAAAGCTTTACGTGATCTTGGAGTGAGCGTTAATGTGATGCCTTTATCTATATTTAGAAGGTTAGGTTCAACCGATATTTCTCCCACTACTGTAACCCCTCAGTTAGCTGATCGATCTATCATTTATATAAAATGGGTTATAGATGATGTACTTGTTAATGTGGATAAATTTATCTTTCCTATGGACTTTACTGTATTAGATATGGAGGAAGATAAAGAAAATCCCATTATTTTGGGGAGACCTTTTCTTGTTACTGGAGAAGCTATGATAGATGTGCAAAAAATAGAGTTGACAATCAATATTAATGACGAGGAACTTTTGATGTGCTAAAGACTATAAAATATCCAGCTGAGAGAAAAGATGATGATTGTTTTTTGATGGATGAAATTGATTATATAAGTAGTGACCGTTTTCAAAAAAGTTTTGAGAGTAAGTTATCAGATGAGAACAAAATGGACTTTCATGATGAGTCTAAATTCTTGTTTAAAGAAGACTGGATGTATGTTCCTAAGAGGTGTGAAATGATGGACGTTACTGAAAATAGTAAACCCTTAATTCCATCTGATAAAAAATCTCATGAGCTTAAAATGAATATATACCAAACAATTTTAACGACTACCTATTTAGAGATTTCATCTACACCACCAGTCAATATATCTTCATATTCAACTTAATCACAAGATGAACATGAATTGAATAATGAAATCAGTAAAAGATCTCTTATGAAAGAGTTATTCAAAGTCACTGAATGGCATATTTTATGGTATATAGACAAAATGAATGAGATTTTGATGTTGGGGCAGATTATTAATGCAATTAACAGTTGCCCCCCAAAGATTTTACCTAGTGACCCTAAGATAAGCCATAAGGAGATGAATGATGAGCAATTTAAAATTATCAAACATTTATTTAGAAGAGAATTTGAGGATATGTTTCAAAAGAAATTTGAGTTGAGAAATGAGGATAAGGATATTGAAAGACCAATGAAAAAAAATTCTACTTAATTAGAAAAACCTATTTTCTCAACTAAGATAAATATAGAAAGACCACCTCTAACATTTACTCAGTACTAAGGGGAAGAATTGAAAGACAAAAGTAACCTAGAAGAATTTGATCCAGAATCTGAATTATCTAGAGGTAATTCAATCCAAAATTTAGGAGATCATGAAATATCTTATAAAGATCCATTTCTTATAAAATTTATTGATGATATTAATATGAAAATTGAGAAACCATTAGAAGAATATTGGATCTAGAAAGAAATAAGAGAATTAATGATATAAATCAATCTAAAATGGAAGAGCTGTAAGAAAAATTTAAATTTGAGGACTTTATAGGAATCCCTGGATCTGGAAAAGATTGGGTGATTCATCAAGGATTACTTAAATGGAATTTGATACAAGTGGAATCATTTATCGAGCAGATGATGTTAAACAAAGTGCTTTATGAGAGGCAACCCATAGTTATCACTGTGGATTGATTTAGTCAGCTTAAGAGTTATGATTGGTTGTGTTAAATTGTGTTTGCTTTAGTGTGGATTGATCAGTTTGCTTGATGTTTGGTAGATATTTGGATTGTTAGTGGTTTGATTGGCTTTTTGTATGTCATGAGGGAAGTGATTTATTAACTTCTTTTTATGGTTAGACTTGTATGTTTTCTTGTAGTAGTTGTATTAACGAGTCCACTAGAACTCGGGTCTCACCTGGACTTGAGTTTTACAAGAGACAACATGAATTTTAACAGTGATAGTTCCATCTCAAATTTTTCACTTATTTTCTTTGACCTTGTTTTAATTTAATAAGAGTAGTTGATGAGTAACATGTGGATGATTTAACACTATCCTTATAACTACTAGAGGTTCTTAATTAATGGGATATGGTGACACAAGAGGTTGGTGTTCACGACCCAATGTATCAGGGATAATCTTATCTTGGGATTAAAATTTATAAAATCATTTATAAGTACTCAATATATCTACGTAATGACTCCATTAGAAAATAGAAGTAAGTTAGTGAGATGCAATGAGTTAAAGGAAGAATTGACCTCATTTATCGTGTGTGTTAGTGCTTGTGTTAAAATAATACATAGGACTTAAAGAAAATTTTTATATTCCAATGCTGATACATGTTATGCTAGTTAGACTTTTGTTTAGTTAATTTCTTTCTGGCATGTTTAGTTTAGATTTACTTCCTACTACATGTTTTATATACTGATAAATAAGTGTAGATGTTTTTGATAGAGATTTGTGGTAGATAAAATTTCTAAACTGTTTTTTTTTCTATCTATTTTTCCACTAAATGCTATACATGTTAAAAATTATGTTTGGGTACGAAGAAAATTAGATTTCAAAGCTAAGTATACTTCCGTTTAGTTTAGTATTATTGCATGCATGTTATAGGCTATATTTACTTTCTCCTTCGGTCATTCTATCCTGATTATTAATTTATTTAAATTTGGTAGGATGCTGTAGTAATTAATAGATTCAACTTTTACTTTTACTTCCTGCTAAAATTGATTGCAAAATATTTAAAAATTTAAGTTTGGGGGAAGAAAATTTACTTTAAAAGAATGAAAGTAAATTTTATTTGTCCTCAATTAGCTATATTTTAAAAAAATTAATTTAACATGACCTTTTGTAT
The DNA here is from genome assembly GCA_002079205.1 of Phalaenopsis hybrid cultivar. Classification (NCBI taxonomy): domain Eukaryota; kingdom Viridiplantae; phylum Streptophyta; class Magnoliopsida; order Asparagales; family Orchidaceae; genus Phalaenopsis; species Phalaenopsis hybrid cultivar. The sequence goes on along the minus strand of JXCR01137440.1, from coordinate 54,464 downwards.
TAGAGGCTAACTTTTGATAACTATATTTGTGTTTCTAAATATATAGTAGACTTAAGTAAAAGTTTTCAATAATGAAAGTTGATTCTAGAATTAAGATATTTGGTATGAAAGAATAAGACTATGCTTTTTCTATTTAAAGTTAAATAAATTATATTTTTAAAGTATTATGAATCTTAGAGTTTTATGTAAGAAGAAAAAAATGAGGTTATGAAAAATTTTTAAATCTAATATGAATTTATAAAGTGAAGGAATGTGAAAAGTTTTTAACTTTAAGAAGAGGATAGTGAAGTTCAAATTTATTAAAGGCTATCCAGATATAGTAATCCTCACATGAAAAAGAAAAAAAAAGAAAGGATTAAAAAATAATCCTAAAAGAAAAAAAAAGAAAAAGTAACGGAAAAAGAAAAGTATGTGAGGAGAAGTTTGAGGAGATGCCTAATAAAAAATTGGCTTCACTTTAATTAACTTGAGGAAGAATGCCTTATTACATTTTTTAAACTTGTATTTGAGTATTAGTATCCTTACTAATAAATTTCTCATGATGTTTTTTTTTGTATGGATATACTAAGTGTCTTTAATATGATAAATTACAATTCTTCATGAATATAATAGAGAATCAAAAATCTTAGACTTGACTACTACATGTTCTAATACTTTTAGTTTTGACTTAAGTTGTTAAAAAAGTTTTCTTAAGTTGTACTATTATATTTAGTAGACTAAATTATAGAAATTTAGAAGTTAAACTCTTTTCCATTAGTCATAACTTTTATGTAGTAAAGGTGTTACTTGAGGACAAGTAACAATTAAGTTTGGGGGACTTTGATACGCCTAAAAAATGACTACTTTTTCAAATATATTTTATGCTCAATTTTATTAATTTTTAATGATATTACACTTTAAAGGAAGTTATTTTTCATATTTTTGGTTTGAAGGATAAGAAATGGAGTTTTGGAGAAAAGGAAGCAAAAACAGTGCAATTTGGAGCAAAAACGAGCAAGAAAGAAAATTCTTTCCAGACACATTTTGATGTCTTTCTTTGATTAATCTCTTATATACTTATCACACATTTTTTCATGAAATTATACTTTATATGAAGGTTTTTTATTCTTATTTTGTAGATCTATCTGTTAGAAACACAACACAACTAAAATGGGGCGAAACAGAGCTAAAATAGAGTCAAACGAAGCAAAATGGTGGAGCTGCGCAAGGTGGCCACCAACGGTGCCAGAGTGCAGAGAGTGACGTGAAAATGGTGCCAACGGTGCCCATAACGACACCGACAGTGCCCGAGACAGTTTGGACGTGTTGCTAGGCAAATTTCTAGAAGATTCAATATATTTGGACACTTTTTGGAAGGTTGCTTGAGGCATCTCTTGGGAAATTCATCCCTACACTATAAAAGAGAACTTTTATGTCATAAAAAGTAGTGTGTGTGTGGAAAAATGTGGAGAATGTTTATAGAACTTTAAATTGGAGTAGAGAAGTAGATTTCTACCTTTTTGGAAAGATTGGTGAGGGGATTTTGAGAGAATCGGTAAGGGAATGTTCTAACATTGCATGCATCAACGTGAGACTTTGTGGGAGAGATTTTCTTCTTTCTTTCAAGGGAAAAAAGCTAAGTATTGTGCTATTCATTATCTTATGATTTTCTAAACACTTATCTAGTAGATTTTCTTTGATTTAATGAAGTTTTGTCTTGTGTTTTCTTTGTGCTTTATGATGTGTTTCTCTTACTCTTTCTTCTTTTTTGGAAATAGTGACATGAGAAGATTATGTTGTTATTTTCTTTTACTTTTCTGTTACAATGAGTAGGATTCATGTTTAGGATATCAGGATGCATACTAGAAGAAGTTTTAATTATAAGTGTGATGATTTTTACTTGCACTTCATTTACATTACAATAAGGGCCCGTTGTGGTGTTAAATTTCATTGTAATTGCATTAAGACTCGAGTTGGAGTGTTATTCTCAACAAAGTGGAACCACGTTCAAATTCCACGGATGGTGAATTTCACGGTAGTTGAGTGAAAATAAATACGAATATATA
>JXCR01137440.1:39287-50566 GCA_002079205.1 Phalaenopsis hybrid cultivar | reverse complement strand
TATATATATATATATATATATGTAAAATTAAAATGCCTTTCCGAAGCAGGCGATGAGATTCCAGTTTCGTGAATCGACAGCTTCCAACAGGCAACACCTTAACCAAAATAGTGTCGACCGTATACATATCGCTCAAATAATAAAGGGCTTTAATGGTGTCCTAGGTATCGATCCCATAGAGAAGTTGGAAATGCTCATAAGTAAATTCTTAGTATTATAATGAATATTACAATTTTTAAAACTACAAAATGTAAAGTGCAAAATTTGAATAGTAAATACTAGAGTGAATGCTAATTAAAATGCAATTGAAAGATAAAATTAACTAAACTAAATTCTAAACTTTCAAAAGTAAACTAATGAAAACTAAATAAAATTTTTCTGACGGAAAGTTCAAATTTAAGAAAGCATCCTTACCCTTGAAAATGAGTATATGGATAGTGAAGAAATTAAAATCATTTGAAAACATATATAAAAATTGTTTTTTTTACAAATTGGAGAATTCTTATTCTTTACCCTCTTCTAAGGGCCTAAAGAACATTGATTAATCCAGAGCTTGGTCCCTAATTGCGTAGTTAGGCTGGGAGGATATCGGCTGCCTCTCCATAGCTCCCACTACGTCCTCACCTGAGGGCTAGCAATCTTGCATCAATTTCTAATCAACTATACCAAATTGGGGATTTTAATTTGTCACCTTAAATCTTCAATTCTGCATCCAACAAAATATATTTCCCAATTTATTTGCACTTAACTCCATGGTTGACATACTCTCCCATGAAATCAAATGTAATTTTCCCTATGTTGTAGAAATCATATTCTTTTCGGAACATATGTTTCTTAATACATTTTAACATTTCAATTGGTCATATCAATAAGTAAATGAAGATTGGAGTTTAAATCATCACAAATTGTTGACATTTAAAACCATATAAAATAAAATCAATTCTTCACAAAACCATATCTCAAATTAGGGAGAAGGATAAAAAAGAATACTCAGAATTCATGAGAGGGATACAATAAAACACGAATTTCATATATAAAAGCTAGTTTACAAAGCAAAAAAAATAAAAGACACAACATATTTCACGATCCTTCCCAAGAAAATCCCTAGAAGTTCTCTTCAAGCCTTTCTCTCTTTATAGGCACTCTTAATTGTCTCTTAGAAGATTAATGAAATTTGCACTAAATTGATCTCAAACTACCTTAATCTACAAAAAGTCATCTCTAGCACACTATGTGTCGAATCTAGCACATCTTGTTCCAGCTCTCTACTAAACAGTGCATCTGGCGCCAATCCGGCGCATCTTGCGCTAGCTTGCTGAAGACCATGCTGTTCTGGGTTTTGGCTTATCTAGCACCAGCGTGCTAAAGACCATGTTGTTCTGGGTTTTGGCTCATCTAGCGCCAATCTAGTGCATCTTGCGCCCGTTCTCTGTATGTTGGCACGTCTTGTGCCAGAATTTCAAAATTTAGTGTTTTGGCTCCAAATTTCGTCCCTTTTGCAACTTTTGCTCCAAATCCCTAAAATTTATATACCTGCAACAAAAACATACAAATATCTTTCTTTAAAGTGCAAGATCACCAAAAATAAGCATAAAATTTTTACTCAAAACTACATATTATTTTGGTGTATCAAAATCCCCTAAATTTGAATGTTACTTGTCTTCAAGTGACACTTTTACTTCATAAAACCATATGAATTAGGATAAAGATTAACTTATAACTTTTGTACTTTAGTCTAATAAGTAAAATAGTAAAATATAAGAAAAACCTTTAATAACTTAGATTCAAACTCTAAGTCTAAAAGTATTGAGAAATCAAATTTAAGATTTATAAATTTCTATTCATTTCAAGAAGAAAATTTGTCGTATCAAGGATACTTAGAATATTTATATGAAAAGGAACTTCATGAAAACTTTACTAATAATGCTACTACTATCCCAATGCAAGCTTGGAAAATGTACTAAAACCTTTTCCTTAAGTTGATTCAAATGAAGCTATTTTTTGAATAGGCATCTCCTTAAGCTTCTCCTCACTCATTTTTCTTTTCTTTTTTTTTTCTTTTAAGATCTTTTCAATCCTTTCTTTTCTTTTTCTTTTCAAGTGAGGATTACTATAACTTGATAGCCTTTAATAGTTTTGAACTTTACTGTCCCCTTCTTAAAGTCAAAACTCTTACCTTTCTTCACTTTATAAATTCATATTAGTTTATAATTTTCATAAAGTCTCATTCTTTTTTCTTACATGAAACTCTAAAATTCTTAACACTTCGAAAATATAATTTTCTTTACCTTAAATAAAAAAACATAGTCTTATCCTATCATACCAAATATCTTTAAATCTATAATTGACTTTCATTATTTAAAACTTTCTACCTAAATTTACCATAATATTCATAAACATAAGTATAGTCATTTACAGTTAAATCTTTATATCCCAAGTTATGTTAAATTAATTTTAAAAATATTTTTAATTGAGGATAACTAGGCTCTGGTATACTGCAAGTACTAACTTTAAAAATACGTAGAGGTTTTGAAACATTAAATGAAACTTATTATACTCTACAGAATTTGCTGGGAATTAAAAACAGAAACAAAAATTAAAAATACTACAATTGCAAAAAAAGTAAAAATCTACTATTACTATTATAATTTTAAGTCCACAACACATAATGAAAGTGTTTACAATATTAGTTTCAAATGTTAACCGAATAACATCCAATCAACATAACAGACGAGCAAATAACCAAACAAATAAAATAAATTCCTAAGAATATGAATCTTCATCGCCTTCCTCATCACAATCTTCTTATTCTTCTTCTTGTTCTTCTTCATCATGAATAGGAGCATAAGGATAAAGCTGGTGCAAGTAGGAAATTCCACATTATATTCACCCCCAAGATATCTAACCATAGCTTCCTCAAATTTATATCATGTTGAACTCTCCTCCTCTTATACTCATCATTATAAGCATTTCTTTCTTTAATTTCTCTATTCTAATTTTAAATATTTTATGAATTTTTTGAATCATGAGTTGATCCATAATATTTTCAAGTGATGCAGGGCGAGAAGTAGATGCCCCTACAGCCGATGTAGAGGGTCTATCACTACCTCCACTCCTAACCTCCACAAATGATTCAACTCTTTGAATCGTATGCTTCCCAAGTGGATTTTATGGTTGTAATCTTTCCTCATTCTTATGGGAATCTACTCCTAATTGCTCACATAGAGAGAAAATCAGGGTAGGATAACCCAAACCACTACCTGTAGGGCTCTTAGCTATGCTTCAAGCATGATGAACTATAAGAGCGCCAACATCTATTGCTTTCTTGTTATAAATGCAATAGTTTAATACAACTCTATCCTTCGTTAGATCAGTTATATGATTTGTGGGTAGAAATTTAGCAGAAATGAAGTGGTGTCATACCTTTGTCTAAATAGTCAACATGGAAGCAGAGAAGTTAACTTTCTTATGATTTTAAATCCTCCATTCTCCTCTTCCATTAGTCAGATAGGCAATCACTACGTCCAATGATGAATCAACCATCATAAATGCAATGTATTCATCATGAAATACATTCCTCATCCAATAAAAAGCATTGATCCTTTCTATAGAAATTTCAACTTGCTTAACTCTTATAAGTATGTGATCACCAATAATGATCCTCAAGTTAGCATAAAACTCCTGAAACATTTGTAAAATCACTAATGCAGTGAAGTAGCAAAACCTTTCCCAATTTTTTTTTATGATCAACCTCTCAATCTCGCCACCCAAGTTAGCAAATGCTAGTTCTTGGATCAATTTTTTGTTGATTCTATTTGAGTGTTATAATTGTGTTGGGTCTTGAAATTGACAAATCTTCGTGCATCAAAATTATCTGAAGGCCTTCCTCTCTTTACTTGTGGAGCTTTTGGAAGGTATATTACAAAATCAAATGTTTAACTCTCCAAGTAAGTTTATCTGGTAAGAAACTTTTCATCATGAGTTTCCTTCAATCTTTTCATTAAAAATCCCAAATTTCAGATTTTAAATAATGTAGGAAAAATCTATGGTGAAATAAAAAATTTCTAAGTTAAAGTGAAGCTCTTACCAAGAGAAGATGAAATCTAAGACTTTTGGCCTCTGAAATCTTCTCTATCGCGCTCAATGTGAAACCCTTGCTCAAGGCTTAGAGGTAAGAGGTGACCCAAGAAGTAAAATTTGAGTTCTACTGTGTTATTTCACAGTTTTTTTAGGCAATTTGGCATTTTCAGGAATTTGGCGCATCTTGCACCAATTTTGGCGCATCATGCGCCAACTCTTTGCAATTTGGCACATCTTTCTTCACTGCCTTAATTTTTCCAGCTTTCATTTTCTATGGAAATCTGCTACGCACCACCTTACGTCTTCCTCTAATTAACACAAATGAAATTTTATAATCTTAATTAAACATTACTCTAACACCAAACTTTCACAAACAATACAAAAAACACTTTTATACATAAAATTTGTGCTATTACAAACTAACACTTTTTAAGCCAACAAACATCTAATTCAGTGTCCAAAGCAAACCAAAACATCTTAATTCTGAAATCTAAACATCAAAATACCAACTCAAACATAGATAGAGTTCAATAATAAAAGTAAATGCAATCCAAAATAACAAAATAACTAAAACAAGTAATACGAAACAAAATATTTCGTGCATAGATTAAGTTCAAAAATCTTTTTCTCTCTCATCTTCCTGGATATCTCCCATATTTTGGTAGTGCACATAGAAGTTGTAGAAGGTTTGATAAGGAAACTCACCAGTTGAATCCTCTCTAATCCAAGCATGTTTCTTTAAGATATGTACCAAACTATCTTCAATATGACAAATATGTTCAAAAAGACTCTAATTCAGTTGATCCAACATATCAGAAATATTCTAAATTGCATGCATAAGATTCTGTACCTCTTTTGATATCTTTTTGATTCTTTTCAAGAGTGCATTCAGACAAATGTAAAGCCAAATTGATGATGAATTTTGGGATGCTTGATCCATTAGTACATTCATATTGTTCTCATCTCCCATTCCAATACAATCACAAGATACTTTTGGATCCATCGGCTTCCAAGGAAGAAGCACTTTTCCCAACTCTCACAAGGTACTTGCGATTGAATGTATAGTAGGAAAATAATGGATGGATGTGCAAGTCTAGTTGTAGATACATTGACAATCAAATCCAAAACCAATTTCACAATTATGGCTCCAATGTCAAAAAATTTTCCAGTTTAAATACAGCAGTTCAAAATAGCACTCACCTTAGTTACCTCACTGATTTTCATTGTATGAAGTAATTTCAATGCAATAAAGAAGTGTCATGCTTTAGAAGTAGGATTTAATAATGATAAGGATAAACTTACATTTCCATCATCTCTGGCCTCCCAATTCACATCTTCATCTATAATGCATCGATAGAGTTCATTCATATTATCTCTCATAGGGATAAAATTTGTGTAGTGGCAAATAGGCACATTTTCAATCATAAACATCTTGTTTATTCTTAATGGAGTGAATTGCACAAACCTGCCTTGCACATAGACAATTTCTTGATTGATTCTATGTCGATTTTCTTAAAAATCTTTCACCACAGAGACAACTACGACATCAGTAGTGTAACAAAGCATTTCCTAGCATCTGTGTACAATGATCTCTTCCACTCAAGTATTCGGTGTGTTGTATCCTCGATTCACAAACCCCCTTTCTTTGATTAGCCTCTTCTTCACTAGAACATGATCATGTAACTTCTTTGCATCAAAACTGATGAAATTTCTTTGGTTAAAAATTCCAAATCTATCAGAATTTTTAGAGTGGGATTCCATTAGAAATGAAATCTAGTGACTCTTCCCTAATTTTCCTCCCTAAAATGGACTTTGGAATAAATTTTTGGAAGTTATAAGGAGAACAACCCCCCAAAACCCACCAAAATATGTCGTTCGAAATGTTTTAAGTCATTTTCGTGGTGCGTAATGCGCCAGCTCTCTGGAATGTAGCGTATCATGCGCTAGTTCCAAATAATATGCCATTTTAATTTCGATACAAAAAAATTCTCAAAATTCCTTCTAATTAGGTAAATAAAGATGTTTTAAAATATTTTCTTAATTTCAAAATTTTCAAATACACGGAATCTATTATAACACAAATATAAACATACGTAAATATTCTATTGGGTTAGAAATAAGAAGTATAATTCAGCACCCATCCATGTCCTTTGGTTTGCTTTTTTCATAATTAAACCGGTTCCTGCACATCTAAAGGAACTAGGCAACAATACAAGGAATGATTATTAATTTGGCATCTAACCATTCCATCCAACACCACAAAAAGTATTGCCAGCTGACTTTCAGAGTGTCAATATTAAGCTGTTTTAGTATACCAGACCAGACCCCTTGGGAGAAACTACAAGAGAAGAACAAATGATCCAGACTTTCTTCAGCTTTATTGCACAGCTGACAGCAAGAGGGTCCCTTAAGCCCTTTCATTTTCAAAATGTCATCAGTAGAAAGTAAGTATTTCCATAGCCTCCAGCAGAAAAAGGACATGGAAGGTGTTAACCACTTCCACCAAATCAATTTACAACACTTGACAGGTTGCCATTCAAAAAGCTGTTGGTAGATGAAGGCAGACAATTTTTATGAGGAAGCCTGTCCAATAATGAGTCTATCTTTTTGCCTAGGATTGATTTTTGTTTGCTTAACCCAGTGTATTTGCTCTTTAGTTAGGATGGAATCCAACAAATTGCAGTTCCACTGATTATCAATCCAGAATTCCTTCACTTTTGTCATTGCGTTAGGATTGGAGTTTTGTATTCTCTCCCCATTCCACACCCAATTATCAAGCCAAAAATTAACTTGGCCTTCACCAAGCTCCCAGATAAACAGATCCTCAGCTTTATTTCTAATCTCAAGAAGCTTAGTCCACAACCTGGAATCACCCATCTTCTTCTGAGCCATAGTAGGATGAACTGTTCTACAATACTTCCCCTTCATAAACATAGCCCAAAGACTATGTTGTGCTCTAAACTTTATCCATAGTTTGCATAGGTTGATGGTATTGAGATGCTGAAAACCTTTAAAGCCTAAACCTCCAGCACCTAGGGGTTTACATAGTTTGTTCTAAGCTAACCAATGAAATAGTTTTTTTTGTCCAGCCCACTGAAATTTGTTGAAAATTCTGCCCAGCCTTATCTGAGTTTCTTTCTTCATGACAAACATTTGAAGAGCATAAGATGGAATAGAGGTTAGGATGCTTTTAAGGAGGGTGATTCCACCTCTAATTGAGAGGAAGTAATTAGTCCAACACTACAACTTTTCTGAATTTCGTCAATAACCCCATTGAATTGTGTTTGCTTGGTTCTCCCTTTGATTAATTGGACACCAAGATAGTTTATTAGTAGAGAAGCTTTGCTGAAGCTAGTGTACTGAGCAATCCATTGCTTAATCTATGGAAGAGTGATTGAGCCAGTAAGGAATTGACATTTTGTTTAGTAAGATGCATACCAGAGATAATTTGGAAGTGTGTAAGTCCTTGGTTAAGAGCCTTCACAGCAATTTTGGTAGCCTTGGAGAAAATGATAATATCATCAGCATAAGACAGATGAATCACCCTAATGTTGGATTTATACTGACATGTCAGGTGAGGAGAAGAGGCAAACATTTCATTTAAAATTCTAGAAAGATAATCCATAGCAAGAATGAAGATAGTAGGAGACAGTGGATTGCCTTGTTTAATTCCCCTTAAGGCAGTGAAGAACCCATGGCTTTTACCATTGATTAAGATAGAGTGATTGTTAATACAAAGCCACCTTCTTACCAAAATTATAAAGGCCCCAGAGAAACCCCTAGCATTTAAAGTGTCCAAGATAAAATTCCAATTGATAGTATCATAAGCTATATGGATATCCAATTTCAGAATGAGATTGCTGCCTCTACATTTTCTGTCAAGGTTCAGCAGCTACTCCTGTGCCAAGAGAATATTATCAGAGATTTGTCTCCCTTTCATAAATGCTACCTGGTTATTACAGATAAGTTGGTGGAGGTGAGGTTGGAGCCTGTTGTTAATAACCTTGCTGATAACTTTAGACAAGACATTTATTAGACTGATAGGTCTAAAATTTCCCCACCCAAACCTGCTAAAATTTTTTGGAATCAAAGTTATAGTGGAAGCAGTGAAGTACTTAGGGGGATCCATACCTTTAAAGAAGCTTTGAACAGCATCAAAAACCTCCCCACTGATGATATTCCAAGTAGTGTTATAGAATTTGGCAATAAAACCATCAGGGCTAGCCACCTTATGGTCATCAATAGAGTCTAGTGCAGCTTTAATTTCCCCTTCCATAAAAATCTGAATAAGGTCCAAGCTTTGAAAATAATCAATGCACTCAGAGAAAAGTTCCACCTTGAGAGGAGCTCTCTCATTATACTGATCCATAAAGATATTCTGAAAATAATTAACAGCATCAATGGCAATGTCCTCAGCATCAGTTACTACCTTACCATTAGAATCATGTATGGAAAGGATCATGTTATTCTTCCTTCTCAAATTAATACAAGCATGATAATAGCTTGTGTTTCTGTCTCCATCAATAAATCTGGTGACTGCTGCTTTTTGTTTCAAAAAACATTCAGTATAATTGGTTTGCATTAACAATTCTTCACTGTCTTTGTGTAGATCAGCTTCAAAATTCAAGCCCATTTGGAAACTCTTTTCCATTCTAATAACATTACTTTGGGCAGTAGTAAAGTTCTCATTAATACTGTTAAATGTTTCCCAATTCCACTTCTTGAGATGAGCAACCACTTTTTTCGGAAGGATCTACAATTTTACCCAGGGATTAAAGTTCCCTTCAGCCCTCCAAACCTTATAAATTTCTTCAATAAAATGAGGGTGAAGAGTCCACATGTTTTGGAATATGAAAGGAGCATGTTTTGGCTTTTCAGCATTTTGGATAGTACATAACAATGGTCTATGGTCAGAACCTACCATAGCCAAATGAGTAATGATAGTGCAGGGGAAGGTCTGAACCCATTTAGAGTTACCCATCATTCTATCTAGCCTCTCCACATGGCACCTCTTCTCCAAGTGAAGTCTGGCCCTTGGTACCCCAAATCAAACAACTCAACCTCAGAGAGAAAATCCTTGAATCTATTTATTGCAGAGACAGTGGGTGGGTGGTCTACCACCTTTTCTTTCACCAAGAGAGGAAAGATAGTTTAAGTCACCCCCCAAAATCCAAAAAGACTTTACAGCTTGTCCAATCTGAATCAACTCATTCCATAAGGTGGCCTGGTTGTTCGCAAGGCTATTGGCATAAATGAAAGTGGCATAGCCAACTTGAGCTACAATATAGAATTGGATGTGAATAAATTGAGAATGATTTATCAAAATAGACCACTGTAATTCAGCTCTAGCAAAAAGCCAAATTTTATTATTGGAGTTAGAAAAATGATAAAATTAAGGGAAGTTCTTTTGAATTTATTTGGGAATTTTTAGTAACTAAAGGTTCAAGAATGGCAAAACACCAAACTTTATGGACTCTCACTAGATTTTTTAATCTCTTGAGAGAAGATGGGTGAGCAATACCCCTAATGTTCCAAACAAGAAACTTAATCATTGAGAGAAGGTCCTCCCTTTCCCCCTAGTCCTTGGATGGTGATCCAAAGTAGTTGGGCTCTCCAAAGGTTGTTTAAATTCTAACTTGCCTTTTTTCTTTTTATTGCTTCTTTGAACTTGCCAATCTTCAGTTAAGGCATCAGTCAAACTGTCAATTCTCTGGTCTTCAACTCTAATTGGATTAATACTGATTAAGCTGTCATCATGCATAATATTTCCCTTCAAATTTCTGTTAATGCCAATGGCTTCCTCTTGCTCCACAGCACCATTATTGGGTTTAACCCAAATAGTATTGTCAACAACAACATCAGTTTCAACAGCTGCCACTACCATTCCATCTGTTTTTACTGGCCTAGAAGTATTTCTGACCCTAGCAGTTCTTCTTTTAGATGGAGGGTGTAGTCTATAACACCTTTCCACATTATGTCCAAAAATTTTACAATGTTGACAATAGACTGACTTTTGTTCCATTACTATTTGCTGTTAAAATCCTTCTTCAAAAGTACCAATCAACACCCTATCTATATCAGGCAGGGAGATGTCCCTTTCTACTAAAACTCTAGCACCAGCAGGTCTAGCCATATTAAAGGTAAGGGCATCAATTTTCTGTGGGCAGCCAAGCACCCTACTATTGCTGAAAAAAAATTTTAATGGAAGTATTGAATGGGTAGGTTGGGGAATTTGAACCGAATAGGAACTACAGGGGGTTCCTTTAAGGGATCAAATTCAAGTGTCCACTTCATTAACTTCATTGGAACACCATTGATAATTAGAGTTTGTTTGGCAAAAACCACCTTGCATAGTTTTCTTCATTAAATAATGAAATTAACAGGTGCCTTCCATCAATTAGACCCAGCCTCCAAGCATCTATTAATTTCAAATCCCCAAAGAATTTTCTTACCAAATCCATTTTAGGGTGGCCAAACTGGAATTTGCCTACCAGAGTAAATTTAACTATTTCATTGAGCTCACTAAATTCTTGAGGGGAGAAGATAATTGCAGGTTCCCCATCTTTTACTCCTAGAGGATTAACAAAAGGTCAAACTCCCCTCCCACCAGCATCATCATGTAAACATTGAGGGAAAACCTGAAGTTCAAAGGATTTAGGCACTTCCAAGCCACTACCAACAACTTTAGCAAAGGTAGTCTTGGTCCATTAGGCATTGGTATCCACATCAATGGGGTAGGCCATTGAGGAAATCAAGACCAAAGACAAAAGCCGAGAAAGAGAGAAACCCCCAAACAGCAAAGACCAAAGTCCAGCAGAAAGAGAGAAGCAATTTCAAAGCCTCAAAAAGTATCAATCAGAACTGAATACCAGGAAAACCAGCAAAGAAGGGAAAGCCCCAGGAAAAAACAGTAGCTAACAACAACTTTAGCAATAGAACTGTAACACAAACAAAAACAAAAACTTATTCTGCAAAATCCAAACTTCCACCACAAACCCCAGGGAGATCTTGAAGAGAAAGCGAGCTTCACTCAGGTCCAAAGCACCTCCAAGCAGCTCCATCACTGCCAAAACGCTAGCAGAGCACAGCTAGGTCCAACCGCCAGCATCCTGTATCCCCACAAAAAGTTGCTCTTTTTGGAATATATATATATATATATATATATATATATATATATATATATATATATATATATATAT
>JXCR01137440.1:5845-33120 GCA_002079205.1 Phalaenopsis hybrid cultivar | reverse complement strand
TATATATATATATATATATATATATATATATATATATATATATATATATATATATATATATATATATATATAAATATATACACACAGGAATGAAAGTATAAATGATCCCATAAAATCCAATCCCCATGCATAAAAAAATTTCAATTTCTCAATTAAAATTTAGAGGTATTTCATTTCTTTTTAAAATATTACCTACTCTCTGACACCGATCACATGTTTTTATATATGTATTAACATCTCTAAATAGAGTAGGCTAATAAAATCTAAATTGTAAATATTTATGAACAGTTCTATCCTTCCCAAAATGACCTTCAAATTCAGAATCATTACATTTTTGGATAATTACCTAAATTTCTTTGTAAAGCACACTTCGTCTCATTACTAAATCTTTACATTATTTTTATAATAGGGGTCATTCCAAAAAAAAAATTTTGCTTCATGAATAAATTTCTTTTCCTGTTGTTTTGTTAGTCCATATGGTAAAATACAAATAACAATATATGTTATAATATCAGCATACCAAGGTATTTCCCATCATTTTATAGCATAAAATTGTTCATCAGGAAAATTTTCATTAATCTTTTTTTTCCATGTGAAGTCTTTCTTCCTGTTCTAGCCTAGATAGATGATCAACAATTTGATTTTCAGTTGTATTCCTATCAACTACTATAAAATATAACTCTTACATCATAAGAACCCATTTAATTAATCTTAGTTTTCCATCCTTCTTTTGCACCAAATATTTAATAGTCAAATGGTCAGTATGCACAACACATTTAGCTCCAATCAGATATGACCTAAACTTATCAAAAGCATACAAAATGACCATTAACTCCCTTTCAGTAGTGGTATAGTTAATCTAAGCATCATTAAGAGTCTTACTCACATAGTATATAACTTTAATAGTCTTATCATATCTTTGCCCTAAAATAAGTCCAATTGTATAATCACTAGCATCACACATTAATTCAAAAGGTTTCTCCTAATAAGGTGAAAAAATTATAGAAGCAGTGATCAATTTCTCCTTTAGTTTCAAAGGTTTTAAGGTTGTGTTGGTTAAAATCAAATTTTTTATCTTTTTCCAAAAGTTGGCATAAAGGCTTAATAATTTTTAAAAAATCTTTAATATATCTTCTGAAAAATCCAACATGTCATAAAAAGCTCCTAACTCCTCTTGTAGTAGTAAGTGGAGGTAATTTGATTTAAACTTAAATTTTTGAAGGATCTACTTTCATGTCATTTTTTTTGAAATTTCATGCGTAAGTACAACTTCTCCTGCAATCATAAATTGTCATTTTTCCCAGTTCAATACGAGATTAGTCTTTTCACATCGTTCAAGAGCTTTCTTTAAATGATTTATTCATATTTCAAATGAAGTCCCAAATACAAAAAAATTGTCGATAAAGACTTCAATCCCTTTTCAATTAAATTACTAAAAATTGACATCATACATCTTCAAAATGTTGCAGGTGCATTACATAATCTAAAGGGCATTCACCGAAAAGCAAAAGTTCTTTAAGGACTAGTAAATGTTGTTTTCTCTTGATCCCCTGGAGTAATAAGTATTTGATGATAATCGGTATATCCATCTAGAAAATAAAGATATTTGTGCCCAACCAGCCTATCCAACATCTGGTCCAAAAAGGGTAAAGGAAAATGATCCTTCCTGGTGACAGAATTTAATTTTCTATAATTTATGCAGATTCACCATCTAGTGACTTGTCTTGTTGGTATTAAGTCATTATTCTAATTTGTCACTACAGACACTCCTCCTTTCTTTAGAACACATTGAATTGGAGTTACCCAAGCATTGTCTAAAATAGGATATATTATTCAACCATCTAACAATTTAAAATCTCTTTCTTTATAACATCTTTTATCATAGGATTTAATGTCCTTTAAGGATTAGCTCTTGGCTCATGTTGATCATCCAATATAATTTTAAGCATACAAATTGAAGGACGGATTCCTTTAATATCAGCTAATTTCCATCCAAAGTTTTTCTTATATCTTTTCAAAGTTTCCAACAATTGGTGCTCTTGCGTATCAATTAATTGTGAGGATACTATAATAGGTAATGTAGATAAATCTCCTGAAAATGCATACTTCAAATGTGTAGGAAGTGTTTTCAGTTCTAGTTCAAAAGGTTTCTCAATAGATGAAATCACATTATTATTACATTCTGTAGGATCTAACATTTCAAATTTTTTTTGAACAAAATCCAAATCTTCTTTACTCAGTTTCGTAGATTCAACTTGATTTTTATCCTCATCTTGATGTTCCACATATTCCTTTTCAAATTCCCTTTTGAATGTCTTTTATAATATTCAAGGGTTAGATATTCATTTATATCCATTATAAAGTATTCAATTTCTTGCTCTTTTGCATGGTATCTCATTTATTTTGTAATGTTAAATGTAACCTTTTGATCACTAACTCTTATAGTTAGTTCTCATTTCGTCATATCTATCAAATCTCTTCTAGTGGCAAAGAATAGTCTTCTTAAAATGATAGGAATTTATTTATCTTCTTCCATATTTAATACAATAAATTCCAGAAGAAAGATAAATTTATCAAATTTTAGCAAAAACATCTTCTATAACTCTTTTATGATACGTGATCGAATGATAAACTAAAGAGTTACAGTTTTAGGTGAAATATCTCCTAAACCCAACTTTTTGAAAATTGAAAATGGCATAAGATTAATATTGGCTTCTAAATCACATAAAGCTTTTCAAAAATATTTTTTGCCAATAGCAAAAGAAATTGTAAAACTTTCAGTATCTTTAAATTTTTCAGGAAGCTTTTTCTGAATTATAGTGCTACACTCTTCACTAAGTGCAACAGTCTCATTATCTACAAACTTCCTTTTCTTATTAATTATATCCTTCATGAACTTCACATAGCTTGGTATTTGTACCAAAGCTTCAACAAATGGAATGCTTATTATTAATTTTCTCAATATTTCTAAAAATTTCGAAAATTTGTTATCTCTATTTTTCTACTTCAATCTTTGAGGAAATGGAAGTGGTGGTCTTTCTATAGTGATTTTCATTGGTTTAATTGGACATTCTGACTCAAAATGAAAATCTTCACTAGATTTTTCATTTTCGACCTCATCTTTTTCAACTTCAACTTCTACTTCTTTTTTGAATTTTTTTTCTAATTCTTTTCCACTTCTTAGTTAAATAGCTTTAATTTGCTCTTTGTTCTCATCTTTAGGATTTACTTCAACATTACTAAGCAACGTTGCTGGAGGTCTTTTGCTAAGTATGGTAGGAATACATCCCAATTAATTTTCCATGTTTCTAATTGTAGCTCCATGACTTTGTAATTGACTCCTCATTTGCAATATCAATTCTTCCATTGACAACTTTTTTCTCCTTACACTGCAAATTATTAAAATCTAGAGGGTAATAAGGTTTGTAAGTTGAATTTTCGTTCATTGTTGGAGTTTCTCAATGGGTTTCCAGTGTTGTTTCCCCATTGCAGATTTGCATCATTAGAGTTATTGTTACTCCAACTAAAATTTGGATGATTCTTCCAACGAGATTATAATAATTGGAATAAGAATTATTAGAATGATTATTTAGTGCATTTATGGTCTCATAAGAAGATTCAGATTCTATAATTTGTCGTAATGAGTTTTCCTCAAGCACAGGTGATGTTTGAGAATAATTCATTCCATATTAATCTATCTTCTTTGATATAACAGCTATTTGTGCAGCTAACATAGATATTGCATCAAAATCATGATTACTGGCAACTCTTTTTGGATTTATCCTTTCAGAGGGCCATTAAAATTTATTAGTTGCCATCTCTTCAATTAAAGAATATGCTTCATTTAATAGTTTTAATGGTAATGATCCACCAACAACAGCGTCAATTATCGATCTAAGAGATCTAACCAATCTATTATAAAAAGTTTGAATTATTAACCAATCTGGCAACGTATGGTGTGGACACTTTCTAAGCAGATATTTAAATCTTTCCCAGGCTTCATAAATTGATTCCCCTCCAAACTGACAAAATGATGTAATATCATTTCTATGCTTCATAGTTTTTGAAGGTGGGAAATATTTAGATAAAAATCTTTGTGATAAATCTCCCCAAGTTCTTATAGATCCCGGTGCTAATGAGTTTAACCACATCTTAGCTTTATCTCTTAGTGAAATAGAAAAAAAAAATTCTAAGTCAGACGACATCATTCAACACTCCAACATATTTAAAAGTAGCACACAACTCTAGAAAACTAGCAAGGTGTAGATTATGATCTTCAGTTGGTGTTCCCTCAAACTGATTGTTTTGTACCATTTAGATAATAGCAGGTTTATGCTCAAATGAATTGGCAGCTACACCAGGGTTTTGTATACTAAAATGCATTTAATCTGATGTAGGATTAACATAATCTCTTAATGTTCTCCAATGATGTTCATTTTTATTCCAGCAATATTCAAATTGCAAGCCATTTTGTTAATATGATCTCTTTTTATTATTTTAGAATTTATCGAATAGTTATTTATAACTCAGAATTGTAAAGTACTAAATACTCAGATCTTACACTACGCAAAAATAAACACAACTGTTAATTTAAAATAAGCAAACACACTTAAATAAGAAAATATTTATGTTAAACTACTAACATTTTTTTTCTTAGTTTTAAAAATAAAAATACTGTTAATTATAAACTAACATACAAAGACTTTCCATTACTTCCTCGGCAGTGATGCCAAAAACTTGATGCGGGTGGATTTAGTATGTTAACTTTACAAAAAAATTTCAGTATTACAAAATACACACTACAAATACAATAGAAAATATCCAAATTAATTTCAGCAAAAATAACTTCAGTAAAAATATTTTTATCTCTTAAATATCTTTAAACTGTCAAATCCCTTTTAAGAATAACACAAGTATAGAGATCTCTCAAGTAATAAACGGCTCTAATGGAGTCCTAGATATCGATCTCATAGGGAAGTTGGAAATTTCTATAGGTAAATTCTAAAGATTATAATGTATACTATAGTTTTTAAAACTAAAAAAAGTAAATTGCAAAATTTGAATATTAAATACTAGAGTGAATTCTAATTAAAAAGCAAATGAAAGATAAAATTAACTCAACTAAATTCTAAACTTTCAAAAGTAAACTTACAAAAACTAAACAAAGTTTTTGTGATGAAAAGTTCAAATTAAAGAAAGTATCATTCCCCTTTACAGTGAGTGCATTAATTTTGAAGAAGATTAAATCATTTGAAAATATATATAAAAATTATTTTGTGCAAAATAGGAGCAATCATATTCTTTATCCTCTTTTGAGTGCATAAAGAACATTAACTAATCTAGAGTTTAGTCCCTAACATTGTGGTTAGACTAGGAGGATACAGGCTGCCACTCAAGAGCTCTCACCAATTCAACTGGACCAAACTACAGATTTTAATTTGTCAACTTAAAATCTCCAATTTTACATCAAACAAAGTAGATTTCACTATTTATTTGCTTCTAACTCCATGGATGACATACTCTCTCATAAAATCTAATGTGATTCTCCCAATGATGTAGAAATCGTACCCCTTTCGGAGCATATGCTTCTCAACACATTTTAACATTTCAATTGGCCAGATCAATAAGTAGATGAAGATGAGAGTTCAAATCCTCACAAATTGTTGACATTTAAAACCATGTAAAGCAAAATCAATTCCTCACAAGACCATATCTAAATGTAGGGAGAAGGGTAAAAAAGACTACTCAGAATTTATGAGAAAGATACGATAAAAAATGGATTCCATATATAAAAACAATTTTATAAAGTAAAAGAAATAAAAGAACAACTTATCTCACAATCCTTCCCAAGCAAATCCTTAGAATTTTTGTTCAAGCCTTTCTCTCTTTACAAGCACTCTCAATTCTTTCTTTGAAGTGTAATGAAATAGAAATCTCTCACCTTCCCTCTCCTCTTACAATCCTTGAAAAAAATGTCCAAGCCCTTGACTTGTCGCTCTCTCTCACTATCTCTTCTTTTTGTCCCCACTCGAACAAACTCAAGAAGTCCTTCTCTTTTATTAGAGGCTGCCTCCGTAAAAAAGTAATTCAAAACTAGCCCAAAAATTCTATCCAAAAGTCAACTCATTTGAATTCAAAAGAAATGTCCATTGATCCAAGAGACATATCCCTTCATAAAAGAACCTTCCAAAGTGTCTAGACACATTGAATCACTTCAATGGGTGTTTAAAACAAGTGTCCCTTTTGAAATTAGCACAAAATTTGTCTCAAACCACCTTAATCCACAAAAAGTTCAAATGACGCATCTAGCACCAATCTAGCACATTTGGTGCCAGTTTCCTGAATACCGCACTGTTCTGGGTTTTAGCGCATCTAACGCTAATTTGCTAAAAACCGTATTGTTCTATGTTTTTGTGCATCTAGCACGAATCTAGTGCATCTTACGCCATTTCTTTGTATGTTGGCACAGCTTGCGCCAATCTGGAGTATCTTGCGCCATAATCTCAAAATTCACTATTTTGGCTCCAAATTTCATCCTTTTTGCTACTTTTCCTCCAAATATCTAAAATTGATATACTTGAAGCAAAAGTATCAAAATACCCTACTTTATAGTGTAATATCATAAAAAATAAGCATAAAATATATAATTAGAACTACATATTATTTTTTAGTATTAAAGACTACAATAAGAAGCTTGTGCAAATTTTAAAGAATATATTGGTTGACAAAAAAAAAAGGATGGTGATACAGCAAAAATATATAATATTTTTATACATATTTTTATACCTGTTTTTGAAAGTTACATTTTAATGAAAGGTATCTGTGTGTTTTTCTTTTACGTACAACCAAATGGATGGAAAATGATAAAAGGAGTGAAAAATGGACAAATTTAGAGCAAATGAAGAAAAATGAAAAAATAAACTAGGGCGCCTAAGCACCAGATACCCCACGCTTAAGCACCAAAAGTAGTTACTTGATGAATTATTTAAATTGAGCAGATTTTTAAAAAGGTTTTTGAAGCAACCCTTGATAAAAATATGGGAAATAGCCTAGGAAAATGAAAAATCATTCAATTGTCTTATGAGGAGGCAACTTCTAGAAGATTCATTGAATGGAGACACCTTTTTAAAGAAACACCAAGGCACCCCTTTGATTTTTTATAAGAAAAGACATAAATTTTCTAAGAGAAGGGGCCAGCCAGCCATCCATCAAACTTCACAATCCACCACAGCCGCCGACCACCTATATTTTATTTATTTATTTATTTTAAGTGTTAGTTTGTATTATGAGAGAATGAGGAGAATTCAAAGGAACTTCATGACATTTGGTGGAGAGAATTTGAGATAAGTATTTATCTTTATATCTACACTTAGTTTTAATTTAGATTTCTTGTTTGTGTGCATGGTTTCTATTTTTAAACTCATGTGTGGTTGTGTTTTCTCCATGAATTCTAAGTAGTTCTCTTTATGTTTTTCCTTAAAATGATAAATGATTAAATATTTAAATAAAGTTTGTGAAGTATTAGACTTCAATGTTGGAAGATGTTGTGATAATTCAAAAACTTGCACTTCATTTTCTTCTTCATTTAGCCAAATAAAATGTCAATACCTGTGGTGTGAACATGTAAGTTCTGAGATGGTATTGTCTGAGTCAATAAATGGTTGGAATCACATATTGATTTCATGAATAAAAATGTATTTCATGGGGTTGAGTGCCAATAAATAAGGAAATAAACTTTTTATGGGTGTAGAATTAGAGGACTTTAGAGTGACAGACTAAAGCCCCCAATTTGATTTACAGTTTTAAGTTTTGATACGATATGTTAGCCCCCGGGTGGAGGGAGAAGAGGGAACTCTAGAGTGAGAGCTGGTATCGTCCCTTCCTAGTCGGTCTTTAGAACTACAAATTAGCCAATATTCTTTATACCATATCTAGTAAGGGTAAAGAATATTATTGCTCCTATTTGGCCCAACACATTTAACATACTTCCATAACAAAACTTTTATATTTATCACTCATTCATGATAAGGAAAAAGATATTTTATTTATATTGCCTTCTTGTTGCATGTATTTTTATTAAGAAAATTAGTTGCTTGCTTTTTTTCAAATTATCAAAATATTATTAAAAAATCAAACTTTCATTCCTAATTTAGCATCTTAAGTTTACGTAAGAATATATTGTTAAGTGAAATTTTGTCACTAAATATAGTTCTCCCTATGGGTTTGATATTCAGGACATAATCATAAAGTTCTATATTTCTTGATAATAATACATATACTTTTGTAGTATCCCATATTTAAAATTATAATTGCATTCTTATTTGCTTCATGGTGAATGATTTACCTAGATTTTGCTTGACGCTAAGTTTTTGGTGCCATTGTTGGAAATTAAACTCTTCAAGTAGTGGTGCCAAATTCTTAAATCCTTAAATATATAGAAAATTGGGATAAAGTTTTTGGCGACGTTATCCGGGAGAGAAGTAAAAATATAATAGCAATTAGCAAAAATATTTTCAAAAGAAGTTATTAGAAAACAAAATTTTTAGTAAATCTTATCTAAACCTTAAGATTTATTTTAGGAATATTGTAGTGTCATTTTTATATAAAGTTCTTGTTTGTGTGTTTTTATTTTTTGTTTTATCTTTTTTTTTTATTTTATGTGTTTTATAGTAATGTATGCGTAGTTCAGGTTCCATAGGACTTGTTCCTTACAATTCTAAATTAGAAAGAACTATTAGAAAAATTAAAAAAGTAAAAATTAATGAAGAATTTCAAGAAATCGCAAATCAAAACAATCAAAATGTTGAAGAATTTAGACCTTTAAAAGATTATACAAAACCTACTGTGGATGAACTATAATGTAGTATTCAAAACCCACTGTAGTGGCAAATTCATTTCAGCTTAAACCTGCTATTATCCAAATGGTATCAAATAATTAGTTTGGGGGAGGACCAACTGAAGATTCAAATTTACAACTTGTCAATTTTCTAAAATTGTGTGCTATATTTAAATATTATGGGTATCAGATGATGCTATAAGACTTAGATTATTTTCTTTATCACTGAAGGTTAATGCTAAGATATGGTTACAATCATTATCACCAGGATCTATCAGAACTTGAGTGATTTAGTGTAGAAATTCCTTATTAAATATCTTTTACCATAAAAAATAGTGAAACTTAGAAATGATATTACATCTTTTTGTCAGTTTGAAGGGGAATCTATTTATGAAGCATTGGAAAAATTTAAAAAACTCTGAAGAAAATGTATACACCATGTTATACCAGATTGGTTAATAATTCAAACTTTTTACAATAGACTAGCTGGATCTCTTAGATCTATTATTGATTTCGCTATTTGTGGTTCATTGACGTCAAAACCATTTCAAGACGCTTATGCTTTAATTGAAGAGATGGCTACAAATAATTTTCAATGGCCTTCTGAAAGAGTAAATCTTAAGAAAGTAGCCAATTTTCATGAAATTGATGCTTTTTCCATGCTAGAAAATCAAGTTGTTGCAATTTTCAAGGAAGTAAGACAAGTTAGAATGACTTTTTTTCAACCAACTCCTATGATTGAAGATAATTCATTAGGCCAAATGATAGATTCTCAAGCACAATTAGAAACTTTGAATGCCATAAATATTAAGCAAAATAACGCATATTCAAATTATTGTAACCCAGGTTGGTAGAACCATCCCAGCTTTAATTGGAACAATGGAATAGTAATTATAGATCTACTTATCCTCCAGGTTTTAATAGTAATCCACAATTTCAAGCAAATAAGTTGTATATAGAAGAGGTGGTGTTACAAATGAAAAATCAGTTACGAAGTCAAAGAGGGACAATTAGAATTATTGAGAATCAATTAGGAAAAATAGCAAATTAATTAAGTAATAGATCTCAAGGAACTCTTTCTAGTAATGCAGAAATAAATCTAAAAGACCACAACAAAGAGCTAGTAAAAGTCCTTCAACTCAGAAGTGGAAGAGAATTGGAAGGAAGCGTTAAAAAAAAGACTGAAGTAGAGAGAGAAGGGATTAATGAACCAAAAGAGGATGCTCCCAAAGGTTTAGAGAGACCTATTTCTCCACTTAAAGTTGATTTAGAGAAACCACCACCTCCATTTCCTCAGAGGCTTTGATAACAAAGGTTGAATAAGCAATTTTCAAAATTTTTAAATTTTTTTAAGAAGCTTACCATTAATATTCCGTTTACTGAAGCTGTAGAATAAATACCAAGCTATGCAAAGTTTATGAAGGATATTCTTAACAGGAAAAGGAAGTTTGAAGATAATGAGACTGTTGCACTTAATGAGGAGTGTAGTGCTATAATTCAGAAAAAGCTTCCTAAGAACCCTAGTAGCTTTAGAATTTCATGTGCAATAGGAGACATATTTTATGTGAAAGCATTATATGATTTAGGAGCATTCATCAACCTTATGCCATTATCAATATTTAAAAGATTGGGATTAGAAGAAATAACCCCTACTACTATAACTCTATAGTTAGTAGATCATTAAATAACATATCCTAAAAGAGTTATAGAAGATGTCCTAGTGAAAGTGGATCAATTTATTTTTCCTGTTGATTTTATTGTGCTAGATATGTAGAAAGATAAAGAGATACATATCACATTTTGGGAAGACAATTCCTAGCCACATGAAGAGCAATGATAGGTGTGCAAAAAGGAGAATTAACTATGTGTGTCAATGATCTAACAATTATATTTAATTTTTCCAAATCAATGAAATACCCTGCAAAAGGTAAAGATGATTAAAGCTGTAGAATGGATGCTATAAGATATTTAAGTGAATGTCATTTCAAAACAGCATATGAAAAGAAATATGAGATGAAAGAGTTGGAGCACGAGCACGAAAAAGAATTAGATCAATATGAAGATTTATATAAGGAAGATTCAAACTATGTTTGAGAAAGTTTTGAAGTTTTGGACACAACACAAAAAAAAACATCCTTTTGTCCATCAATTGAAAAATCTCCCGAGCTTGAGTTGAAGTTACTTCTTAAACATTTGATGTATGGCTTTTTTGGTGATTCCTCTACATTACCTTACATAGTTTCCTAAATTAAAGAGCTATAAGATAGCTTTTGGATGAATAACTGCAGATATAAAAGGAATAAATCCTTCAATTTAAATGCATAGTGCTCATATGGAAGAGAACTACAAGCCCAGAGCTGATCCTCAAAGGAGATTGAATCATGTTATGGAAGAAGTTGGAAAGAAAAATTTTTTAAAGTGGTTAGATGTTGGAATTATCAATCTATTTTGAAGATTTCTTGGTGTGTTTAAGCCAATTTTTTTAGATTTGATCTTCTTGAGGAATGAGCTTCACTTCTATGCAATTTTTTTTTATTTTCACCATTTATTTTGAGCACATTCATGACCTACTAGAAAATCACTATTCATGGTGAAAATTTTTGAAAAACTAATGGAAAATGCGTAGATTTGTTAGTTTATGCTTTTAGGAGTTGAGTTTAGTGATTTGGAGTTGATTATGGAATTTATTTTGATTTTTATACTTTTTTAGAAAATGACACCAAGAATGAAGAGAAGTAAGGGGAAGCTCCGTTCAATTCAAGTAAATTTATTAGTTCAAGAGCTCACGATCGGTATAGCGATACATTGCATTCAAGAAAATTAATTTCTGAGTGATGTTTTAAAAATCCAAGAGGAGCTGTTCAAGAGTTGATAGTTAGCCGCCAATGGGAGAGATTCTATTATTTTTTTGTTGTCATCTTGATTTTAATGGTATGAGAGTTCTATGCTAATCTCTTAGAGGCTGAAGAAGGAGTCATAGTGAGGGGGAAGACAATACCCTTTTCTCCTGAGGTACCCTTTTCTCCTGAGGTAATTAATCGATTTTATTAATTGCCCCCAAGTACGTTGTGTTTTTATTCAAACTATAGTGCTACTAAGGAGGAGCTAGATGAGATTATTTAATATTTGAATTTTGGGAGTGGATTATGAAAGATTACAAATGAAAGAAAGTTAAACATTTCTACTTCAAAGTTGGATTCCACTGCAGAAGCATGAAATTATTTTTTTCTGCTCGTCAGCTGCCTAAAAATCATTTAAGTGAAGTGACTCGTGACAGAGCAACCTTGAACTACTGTATTCAACAATCGAAGCCTATTGTCATAAGAGGATTGATTTGTGGAGTTATTACAAGTTCTGTTGCCTTTGCCACTACTGCAGGTTTGGGGTTTGCATCCATGATCTTTTCATTTTAACGGCAGGGTAGTGTTAAATATGACAGCTGGGTGGAGAGCATACAACACTAAAGCCAACTACCAGTGTGGATGTCAAGACTTATTCACATCATTTTAATTTTGGTTGGAAGGGTTGATTCTCCAGTAGTTCTGCTACTTCTATTTCACGAGCCTCTAATTCACAGACTTCAACATCATGAGTTCAAACTTCTGGTTCTGATTCTCAGTCACAACTTATAAACAGAGCATTGAATAATTTTATTTACACCAATGAAAAAATGACAAACTTAGAGCATTTTGCAGAGCATATGAATGGATATATGAAGAGAGGAAGTGATTATGAGGAGGAATACAACATAGCTATAGAGCATCTCGATAGAGGTAATCGGGATGTAGTAAACTTAGAGCATTTTGCAGAGGTAATTGAGATGTCGTATTTCCTGAGTACCCTAGATATCCATCATATGAGCCTACACCTGCTTGGCGTAGTGATGATAGTGATTAAGAAGAGGGAGTTGTTTAGTTTGGAACTTTAGTTTAGTTTTATGTTTGTAGTTTATGTGTTGTTATGAATTGTTCTTGGTGCAGTTGTTCTGTACTTTGTGTTGTGTTTCAGTTGTTATTGTTGGGACTCTTTTGATTTGTACACATTTTGTGATGTATTTGTGTTTAGTGAGCAGTTATTATGTTTGGTAGTAATTGTTGTAGTTATGTTGTTGTATTTAGTTGGTGTTTGTTAAACTTCATTCGAAGAGAGGAAGTGATTATGAGGAGGAATACAACATAGCTATGGAGCATCTCAATAGAGGTAATCGAGATGTAGTATTTCCTCAGTACCCTAGATATCCATCATATGAGCATACACCTGCTTGGTGTAGTGATGATAGTGATTAAGAAGAGGGAGATGTTTAGTTTGGAACTTTAGTTTAGTTTTATGTTTGTAGTTTATGTGTTGTTATGAATTGTTCTTGGTGCAGTTGATCTGTACTTTTTGTTGTGTTTCAGTTGTTATTGTTGAGACTGTTTTGATTTGTACACATTTTGTGATGTATTTGTGTTTAGTGAGTAGTTATTATGTTTGGTAGTAATTGTTTTAGTTATATTGTTGTATTTAGTTGGTGTTTGTTAAAATTAATTCTGGAAAATGACAAACTTAGAGCATTTTACAATATGTAGATAGGAAGTGATTATGAGGAGGAATACAACATAGCTATGGAGCATCTCAATAGAGGTAATCAAGATGTAGTAAACTTAGAGCATTTTGCAGAGAATATGAATGGATATATGAAGAAAGGAAGTGATTATGAGGAGGAATACAACATAGCTATGGAGCATCTCAATAGAGGTAATCGAGATGTAGTATTTCCTCAGTACCCTAGATATCCATCATATGAGCATACACCTGCTTGGTGTAGTGATGATAGTGATTAAGAAGAGGGAGATGTTTAGTTTGGAACTTTAGTTTAGTTTTATGTTTGTAGTTTATGTGTTGTTATGAATTGTTCTTGGTGCAGTTGATCTGTACTTTTTGTTGTGTTTCAGTTGTTATTGTTGAGACTGTTTTGATTTGTACACATTTTGTGATGTATTTGTGTTTAGTGAGTAGTTATTATGTTTGGTAGTAATTGTTTAGTTATGTTGTTGTATTTAGTTGGTGTTTGTTAAACTTAATTTTGGAAGCCTTGTAAGGATTAAGATTTAGCTAACTTGTCACTTAAAGCTGCATGTTTAAAATTTTCAATTTACTTCATGTTACTTTTCTCTATGTCGCAGTCACGTATGTTTGTTACTGTGTTTATTTGTTTTTATGTTATACTCCATTGCATAGAAGTCTAATGAATCTCTGTATTTTAAGTAAATTAAATTTTGATCAATTAAATTTTTACTCCTATTTTTAATTGTATTTGCATATTTAGGTTATAAAAATTCCTACAAAACATGTTAAAGTTACTATTCATTCTTGCTTAATAATATATGATGATAAAATGTTTTATTTCTATTAAAAATTTAAGTTTGGGGCGATGAAAAATTTTAAGGAAACTTGAAAGTTTTTTTAATTCTCAAATGTATTTCAAATAAAATTTGATTTTGATTTGAAAAATGATTATGTATATGAAGTTGTATTAGGGAAGTGAAATTTTGATTTTAGAAATGAGTATTAGATTTTAATTAAAATATATTGTAATGAAGAAAAAATTTTAGTGGAAAATGCTAATTATAGCGCAACTATCTTTAGTAGGAAAAATTATATTTTTGAAAAATTTAGAAATCTAGACGTTTTAATTTCAAAACTTAAATTTCTTTTATTAAAATTCATTTTCAATACTATTATTATGTTTTTATGTGAAAGAAAAATTTCAACCCTTTGCTTTAGGAAAGGAAGAGTGGAATTCAAAACCATTAAAGGCCTATCCAGATATAGTAATCCTTTCCATAAAAGGAAAAAGAAAAAGAAAAAAAAAAGAAAAAGAAAAAAAAAAGAAAAAGAAAAGAAAAAAATTGAAAGAGGGAGGAGAAGCTTGAGGATTTGTGTCTAATCAAAAATTGGTTCCACATCTGATCTTTTTAAAGTATAAGACTTGAGAAACTCTTAAACTTAAAGATATAATATAGTGAGTAAAATTATGCTTAATAAAAATATTTAAGTGGAGATGATAGAATACCTAAACTCTATATTTGGAAATCTACAATATTTCTGAATTAGATATGACCTCATATTTTCATATTTCTTAACATTAAAAATGTCTAAATTTTAAGTTGGTCTCATTTACTAATATTTTTTCTAAGTTGGACTACTATATTTCTACATCAAAATTTTGGTAACTTTTAAAGAAACTCATATACATTAACTATTTATGTTGGTTGTTAAAGATTGGAAGGTCACTTGAGGACAAGAAACATATTAAGTTTGAGGGATTTTGATACACCTAAAATATATAATATTTTTATATGTATTTTTATACCAATTTTTAAGATATTGCGCTTTAATGAAGGGTATTTGAGTGTTTTTCTTGCAGGTACAATCAAATGGATTGAAAATGCTAAAATGATTGAAAATGGTCAAATTTGGAGCAAAATGAAGAAAAATCTAAAAATGAATTGGGACGCCTAATCGCCCAGTATGACGCCTAAGCGCTAGGTACCCCGTGCTTATGTGCCATAAGTAGTTACTTGATGAATTATTTAAATTTAGTGGATTTTCAAAGTAGCGTTTGAAGCAACCCTTGATAAAAATGTGGAAAAAAAACCCATTGACATGAAAATTCATTCAATTAACTTATGTGAAGGCAACTTCTAGAAGATTTATTGAATGGAAACACCTTTTTTAAGAGAAACCAAGGCACCCCTTGGATTTTTATAGGAAAAGACTTACATTTTTCAGGAGAAGGGGCTGACCAGCCATCCATCAAACTTCACAGTGCCTTACCGCCGTTGGCGCCACCCATCTTAAATGCCATCGACCACCTTTATTTTGTTTTATTTTTATTTCGAGTTTTACCTTTTGTATTGTGAGAGAAAGATGAGAATTCAAAGGAACTTCAAGACATTTTGTGGAGAGAATTTGAGATAAGCGTTTATCTTTGTGTCTACACTTGGTTTTAATTTAGATTTCTTGTTTGTGTGCATGATTCATATTTTTAAACTCATGTGTGGTTGTGTTTTCTCCATGAATTATAAGTAGTTTTTCTTATTTTTTCTTTAAAATGATAAGTAATTAAATATTTAAAGGAAGTTGTGTGAAGTATTAGACTTCAATGTTGGAAGAAGTTGTGATGATTCAAAAACTTGCACTTCATTTACTTCTTGATTTGGCCAATTAATACCTGTTGTGAGAAGATGTAAAATCTGATATGGTATTGTCTCAGTCAACAAATGGTTGGAATCACATATTGATTTCGTGAATAAGAATGTAGTTCATGGGGTTGAGTGCAAATAAAAAAGAAAATAAACTTGTCAAGGGTGTAGAATTAAAGGTCTTTAGATTGACAGGCTAAATCCCCCAATTTAATTTATAGTTATAGGTTTTGATACGAGATGTTATCCCCCAGGTGGAGGGAGAATAGGGAACTCTAGAGTGAGAGCTAATATTTTACTTGATTAGTCGGTCTTCAGAACAATTCAAACAATAGATTAGCCAATGTTCTTTATAGCATCTCTACTAAGGGTAAAGAATATTATTGCTCCTATTTGACACAACAAATTTTGCACACTTCTACAGTAAAATTTTTAGATATATCACTGATTCATAATAAGGAAAAAGATATTTTATTTATATTACCTTCATCTTGCATGTATTTTAGTTAAGTTGATTAGTTGCTTACATTATTTTCAAATTATCAAACATTATAAAAGGAATCGAACTTTCATTCCTAATTTAGCTTCTTAAGTTTAGGTAAGAATATGTTGCTAAGTAAAATTTTGTTATCTAAATCTAGTTTTACCTGTGGGTTTGATATTTGGGACTTAACCAAAAATTTCTATATTACTTGATAATGATACGTATACTTGCGTTGTATCCGATATTTAAAATAATAACCGCATTCTTATATGCTTCATACTGAAAGATTTACCTAGCTTTTGCTTGACACCAAGTTTTTGGTGTCGTTGCTGGGATTAATATCTTCAAGTAGTGGTGTCAACTTCATAAATCTTTACATATACAGAAATGGGGGAGCAACCAAGTAAACCCTTTGGGAAACTTGAACAACCAATGGAATAGTAATTATAGATCTACTTATTTCAAAGTTTTTAACAGTAATCCACAATATCAGGTGAATAAGTTATATTAGAAGAAGTGGTGTTACAAATGGAAAATGAGTTACAAAGTCAAGGAGCGACAATTAGAATTATTGAGAATCAATTAGGATAATTAGTAAATTCATTAAGTAATAGATATCAAGGAAAACTTCCTAGTAATGCATAAATAAATCCAAAAGACCATAACAAAGATCTAGTAAAAGTCGTTCAACTCAGAAGTGGAAAAGAATTGGAAGGAAGAGATCAAAACAAGACTGAAGTAGAGAGAGAATGGATTGAAGAACCAAAACAAGATGCTCCGAAAGTTTTAGAGAGACCTATTTCTCCACTTAAGTTGATTTATAAAAATCATGACCTCCATTTCCTCAGAGGCTTCGACAACAAAGGTTGAATAAGCAATTTTCAAAATTTTTTAAAATTTTTAAGAAGCTTACAATTAATATTCTGTTTACTGAAGCTGTAGAATAAATACCAAGCTATGTAAAGTTTATGAAGGATATTCTTAACAGGAAAAGGATGTTTGAAGATAATGAAACCGTTGCATTCAGTGAAGAGTACAGTGCTATAATTCAGAAAAAGCTTCTTGAAAATTCTGGTAGCTTTACAATTCCATGTGCAATAGGAGACAGATTTTATGGGAAAGTATTATGTGATTTAGGAGCAAGCGTCAACCTTATGACATTATCAATATTAAAAAGATTGAGATTAGGAGAAATAACCCCTACTGTTATAACTCTGCAGTTAGTTGATCATTCAATAACATATCCTAAATGAGTTACAGAAAATTTCCTAGTGAACATGGATAAATTTATTTTTCCTTTTAATTTTATTGTGCGAGATATGTAGAAAGATCAAGAGATACCTATCATTTTAGGGAGACCATTCCTAGCCACAGGAAGAGCAAGGATAGATGTGCAAAAAGGAGAATTAACAATGTGCATCAATGATTAAACAATTACATTTAATATTTCCAAATCAATGAAATACCCTGTAAAAGGTAAAGATGATGAATGCTATAGAATAAATGTTATAAGATATTTAAGTGAATGTCATTTCAAAACAACGTATCAAGAGAAATCTGAGATAAAAGAGTTGGAACACGAGCAAGAAGAGAATTTGAATCAATATGAAGATTTATATAAGGAAAATTCAAATTATGTTTGAGAAAGTTTTGAAGTTTTGGACACAACAGAAAAAGATAGATCTTTTTGTCCATCAATTGAAAAACCTCCCAAGCTGAACATTTGACGTATGCCTTTTTAGGAGATTCCCCTACATTACCTGTCATAATTTCCTCAAAATTAACTTTAGAAGAAGAAGAAAGTTTGAAGAAAACTTTAATGAGCCATAAGAATACTTTTGGATGGATAATTGCTAATATAAAAGGAATCAATCCTTCGTATTGTAAGCATAAAATTCATATGGAAGAGAATTGCAAGTCCAGGGCTGATCCTCAAAGGGGAATGAATCCTATTATCAAAGAAGTTGGAAAGAAAGAAATTTTAAAGTGGTTAGATGCTGGAATTATCAACATATTTTGAAGATTTATTGGTGTATTCAAGCTAAATTATTTAGATTTGATCTTCTTGAGGTATGAGCTTTACTTCTCTGCAAAATTATTTTATTTTCACCATTTATTTTGAGCACATTCATGAGCTACCATAAAATCACAATTTGTAATGAAAATTTTTGAAAAACTGATGGAAAATGCATAGATTTGTTAGTTTAAGCTTTTAGGAGTTGAGTTTAGTGAATGAATTTATTTTGAATTTTATACATTTTTTTAGAAAATGACACCAAGAATAAAGAGAAGGGGAAAGCTCCGTTCGATTCAAGTAAATTTATTAGCTCAAGAGCTCACGATCGGTATAGCGATACATTACGTTCAAGAAAATTAATTTCTGGGCGATTTTTTAAAAATACAGAAGGAGTTGTTTATAAGTTCATAGTTAGCCGCCAGTGGGAGAGATTCTATTATTTTTTTGTTGTCATCTTGATTTTAATGGTACGAGAGTTCTATGCAAATCTCCTAGAGGCTGAAGAAGAAGGAGTCATAGTGAGGGGGAAGACAGTATACCCTTTTCTCCTGAGGTAATTAATCAATTTTATTAATTGCCCCCAAGTAAGTTGTGTTTTTATTCAAACTATAGTGCTATTAAGGAGGAGCTAGATGAGCTTATTTCATCTTTGACTTTTGGGAGTGGATTATGAAAGATTACAAATGAAAGAAGGGTAAACTTTTCTACTATAAAGTTGGACTCCACTGCAAAAGCATGAAATTATTTTTTTCTGCTTGTCAGCTGCCTAAAAATCATTTAAGTGAAGTGACTCGTGATAGAGCAACCTTGAACTACTGTATTCAACAATCAAAGCCTATTGTCATAGGAGGATTGATTTGCGGAGTTATTAGAAGTTCTGTTTCCTTTGCTACTACTGCAGGTTTAGGGTTTGCATCCGTGATCTTTTTATTTTGAGAGCAGGCTAGTGTTAAATATGACAATTGGGTGGAGAGCATACAACACTGAAGCCCGCTATCAGTATGAATGTGAAGACTTATTCACATCATTCTATTTTTGGTTGGAAGGGTTGATTCCCCAGTAGTTCTGCTACTTCTACTTCACGAGCCTCTAATTAACAGACTTCAGCATCATGAGGTCAAACTTCTGGTTCTGATTCTCAGTCACAGCTTATGGACAGAACATTGAATAATGTTATTTACACCAATGAAAAAATGACAAACCTAGAGCATTTTGCAGAGCATATGAATGGATATATGAAGAGACGAAGTGATTATGAGGAGGAATACAACATAGCTATGGAGCACCTCAATAGAGGTAATCAAGATGTAGTATTTCCTCAGTACCCCAGATATCCATCATATGAGCCTACACCTGCTTGGCGTAGTGATGATATTGATGAAGAAGAGGGAGATGATTAGTTTGGATCTTTAGTTTTGTTTTATGTTTGTAGTTTATTTGTTGTTATGAATTGTTGTTAGTGCAGGTGTTCTGTACTTTGTGTTGTGTTTTCAGTTGTTATTGTTGAGACTATTTTGTTTTGTACACATTTTTTGATGCATTTGTGTTTAGTGGGTAGTAGTTATGTTTGGTAGTAATTATTTTAATTATGTTGTTGTATTTATTTAGTGTTTGTTAAACTTATTTCTGAAATTTTAGGAATGATTAGGATTTAGCTAACTTGTCACTTAAAGCTGCATGTTTAAAATTTTCAATTTACTTCATGTTATTTTTCTTTATGTTGCAGTCTTGTATGTGTGTTAGTTTGTTTATTTGTTTTTATGTTGTACTCCATTGCATAGAAGTCTGATGAATATCTGTAATTTAAGTAAATTAAAATTTGATCAATTAATTTTTTACTCCTGATTTTAATTGTACTTGCAAATTTAGGATATAGAAATTCTTAAAAAGCATGTTAAAGTTGGTATTCATTAATGCTTAATTATATATGATGATAAAATGTTATATTTTTATTAATAAATTAAGTTTGGGGGAATGAAAAATTTTTGGGAAACTTAAAAGTTTTTTTTATTCTCAAATGTATTTCAAATTAAATTTGATTTTGATTTGAAAAATGATTATGTATATGAAGTTATATTAGGGAAGTAAAATTTTGATTTTAGAAATGAGTATGAGATTTTACTTAAAATTTATGGTAATGATGAAAAATTTTAAGTTAAAAATTTTTAGTGGAAAATGCCAATTATAGCGCAACTATCTTTAGTAGGAAAGATTGTGTTTTTGAAACATTTAGAAATTTAGACCATTTACTTTCAAAACTTAAATTTCTTTTATCAAAATTCATTTTCAAAACTATTATTATGTTTTTAAGTCAAAGAAAACTTTCAACTCTTTGCTTTAGGAAAGGAAGGGTGGAATTCAAAATCATTAAAGCCCTATCCAGATATAGCAATCCTTGCCAGAAAAAGAAAAAGAAAAAGAAAAAAAAATAGAATAATATAAATAAAAATAAAAAGGAAAGAAAAAATTGAAAGAGGGAGGAGAAGCTTGAGGATTAGTGCCTAATCAAATTTTGGTTCTACATCTGATCTTGTTAAAGTATAAAACTTGAAAAACTCTTAAGCTTAAGGATATAATATTGTGAATAAAATTATGCTTAAAGGAAATTTTTAAGTGGAGATGATAAAATACCTAAACTCTATATTTGGAAATCTACATTATTTCTGAATTAGATATGAACTCATATTTTCATATTTCTTAACATTAAAAATTTCTAAACTTTAAGTTTGTCTCATTTACTAATATTTTTTCTAAATTGGACTACTATATTTCTACATCTAAATTTTGGTAAATGTTAAAGAAAATCATATACATTAACTACTTATGTTGGTTGTTAAAGATTGAAAGGTCACTTGAGGACAAGAAACATCTTAACTTTTAGGGATTTTGGTATACCTATAATATCTAATATTTTTATACACATTTTTATGCCTATTTTTAAGATATTGCACTTTACTAAAAGGTATTTGTGTGTTTTTTTTTGAAGGTACAATTAAATGGATGGAAAATGCTAAAATGAGTGAAAATGGTCAAATTTGGAGTAAAATGAAGAAAAATGGAAAAATGAATTGGGGCGCCTAATCTCCCAGTATGACGCCTAAGTGCTAGGTACCCCGCGCTTATGTGCCAGAAGTAGTTACTTGATGAATTATTTAAATTAAGCGGACTTTCAAAGTAATTAATATAAGACTTTCTTTAAAAACCCCAATATCGATCTCACAGAGAAATGCAATAAGAAATCCCTTAGGATAATTCTAGTCTACTACTATCAAGTCTTAGTTTGCAAGATGGAAATTCTTATGATAATGACATAAATCACAATATTCAAACTATAAAAAGTAAAGCAAGAAAGAAAAGTTAAAATAGGTTTAATGTATGCTAACAGAAATGTAACTAAAAGACCTAATTTACTAAATTAATTTCTAAACTTCAAAGTTAAATTTACTAAGGGTTTAGGGTTAAGCAACCCTTGATAAAAATGTGGAAAAAAACCCATTGACATGAAAATTCATTCAATTAACTTATGTGGAGGCAACTTCTAGAAGATTTATTTAATGGAGGCACCTTTTTAAGAGAAACTTAGGCACCCCTTAGATTTTTATAGGAAAAGACTTATATTTTCCAGGAGAAGGGTCTGGCCAGCCATCCATCAAACTTCACAGTCCCTTGCCACCTCCGACGTCACCCATCTTAAACGCTGCCGACCACCTTTATTTTATTTTATTTTATTTCGAATGTTACTTTGTATTGTGAGAGAAAGATGAAAATTCAAAGGAACTTCAAGAAATTTGGTGGAGATAATTTGAGATAAGTGTTTATCTTTGTTTCTACACTTAATTTTAATTTAGATTTCTTGTTTGTGTGCATGATTTCTACTTTTAAACTCATTTGTGGTTGTGTTTTCTCCATGAATCTAAGTAGTTTTTCTTATCTTTTTCCTTAAAATGATAAGCGATTAAATGTTTAAAGGAAGTTGTGTGAAGTATTAGACTTCAATGTTGGAAGAAGTTGTGATGATTCAAAACCTTGCACTTCGTTTACTTATTGATTTGGCCAATTAAGATTTTAATACCTGATGTGAGAACATGTAAGATCCGAGATGGTATTGTCTCAGTCAGTAAATGGTTGGAATCACATATTGATTTCATGAATAAGAATGTAGTTCATGGGGTTGAGTGCAAATAAATAAGAAAATAAACTTTTCAAGGGTGTAGAATTAAAGGAATTTAGAGTGACAGGCTAAAGCCCCCAATTTGATTTATAGTTATAGGTTTTGATACGAGATGTTAGCCCCTAGGTGGAGGGAGAATAGGTAACTCTAGAGTGAGAGCTAGTATTTTACTTCACTAGCCGATCTACAGAACAATTCAAACTATAGATTAACCAATGTTCTTTGTAGCATTTCTAGTAAGGGTAAAGAATATTATTGCTCCTATTTGACACAACAAATTTTGCATACTTCTACAGTAAAATTTTTATATTTATCACTGATTCATGATAGGGAAAAGATATTTTATTTATATTACCTTCATCTTGCATGTATTTTTGTTAAGTTGATTAGTTGCTTATTTTATTTTCAAATTATCAAACATTATAAGAAGAATCAAACTTTCATTCCTAATTTAGAATCTTAAGTTTTGGTAAAAATTTATTCTTAAGTAAAATTTTGTTATCTAAATCTAATTTTCTCTGTGGGTTTGATATTTGGGACTTAATCAAAAAGTTCTATATTACTTGATAATGATACGTATACTTGCGTGGTATCCAATATTTAGAATTACAATTGCATTCTTATTTGCTTCATAGTGAAAGATTTAACCTAGCTTTTGCTTGACGCCAAGTTTTTAGTTTCCTTGTCGGGATTAAAATCTTCAAGTAGTGGTGTCAACTTCATAAATCCTTACATATATAGAAAATCGGGATCAGATGGCATGAGAAATTGTTGGAATCTTTATGGGAAACGGAGAAGACTGTGATGTAGTTTACACCATATGCGTTTGTGTAAGGGTCTGACGCAATACTTTCATTAGATGTGAAAGTACCTTCCCTCAGAATCATCGTTGACAACTAGATTACAGTATAAGACAATGTCAAACTCTGATATGTAGAAGTGGAGGGCCTCAAAAGGAAATGATTGATAGCTCAATAGAATTTGGAGCTTTTCTAGGCAAGGATGATCCATCCCCTCGACAAGATGGTTCGCCCAAGGACATCCAAAGTTGGTGACTATACTTATTCTCATGAGACCTATTCTTGCACACCGCAAGATAAGTGAAAATTTCAAACCAACTTCGAAGGGACTTTTCATGGTAGAGAAGGTCTACTTGAGAGGATCACACCAGTTAGTAGATTTACAAGGCAAAATTTCTATGTTGTCGATTAATGGACGATACCTAAAAAAGTACAATGCAACATATACTTCAAAAGGCAAATTTTCACAATGACACTTGTTCTAAAGCAACCATATGGCCAGTGACTGTGATTGGGTCCCAAAGAAAGTTGGTAATGATAATATTTTAATTAAATGAATAAATTTTTTTTGAAATAAAACAAAAGCAAAACTTAAACTTTGCTAAAATTTGAAGAAACTTAATAAAATAAAATTCATATATAGAACATTGAAATCCACAATAACAATGCAATGTTACTGTTCTTACTAGTTCTAATTTCAACCCACTGATGTTTCTCTTGTTTTATGTAGGAAAATTTCTAGTAAGAAGTAGATCTTTTCTTTTAAAGACTGCTTAAGTTTTGCACTGGACAAGGAGAAAGTGGCAAAAGGAGGTGTCATAAATTTGGCTTGGATTTTGGACAGGTCAATGTGGACCATGAGGCCCCCCTAATGAATGTAGTCTGTCATAGGGAGGCCAAAGTGTTAAAGTCAGTAATGAAGGTAAGTTCTAAAAAAGGGGTGTCATCAAATTGAAGGAGGGCAGGGGAAGCTTCAGATACCATCGATGGTCAGGACTCAAATGGGGATTTAGTCAGTGCCTCTTCAAGGAGAACTCCAAAGATCTTACAAGAGTACAGGAATGCTAATCATCATAAATGCATGGCACTAGACCGACTTGAGAACACATAACTAGAGAGGCAGTTGCAGAGTTTGCTATATTTACTAAGGAGTGGATCCATGTCCAGCCACAGGGGCAGATCTAGATTCAGTTACTAAAGAAGATTCCTTTCAATTTCATAAACAAAGAAGGTGAGCTTGTGCCGCTAGAAGGGCCGCTGAAGGAACTTTGCATTGGGTTGTAATGTTAATATATTGAGATAGACATCACCGGTGAGACTATTTATAAAATGCCCAGAGTGTAATTTTCTCCACATAGAGCATTACGAGACATGAAAAGAGTACGAGGCAGCCTCTATGATGTCTAGGAGCAATGAACACCCTTATATTGAGAGTATATACCACAGTTCATAGAGCCACGCCGATCATAGGTTATTCTTACAAATTATCAGGAGGAGGAGCCTCGATGATGTTCACAGGTCATCCACAGGTATGAGTTGGAAGAAATGCAAAGAGCCAGTAATCAAAAGCTCGAGCATTTTATGGAAATACAAGGAAAGTATGTCAATATCTTGGAGGGACTCGAGTTCTATACTAGAGTATTTTCTAAATGTGATGAAAGGAAGATTCTAGATAGTGTTTTTGATTTAAGAGATAGAGGTTATGCAAGGCTGCTCAAACCATAAACCTACTCAGAGCCGCATAAATGGATGCAGGGAAAGGTAAGAATACTATCTAGTGTGGCTTGTGCTACAACTTTTCTAAGGAAAAGGAAGGCAATCCCGCAAGCTTTCTAAGACATGATGAAGTGGATCTTATGCCAACATTTATAAAGAAGATGGTTAAGAGGATGGTGGCATGGCATATATTACCAGCAGATTGTGCTCCAAATAGATGTATCATCAATATTTATGAAAAAGAAGACTGCATGCCACCACACATCGACCATCATGACTTCCTTAGATTGTTCTGCACTGTGTCCTTTATGAGCAACAAAAAAATTTTATTCAAAAAAGAGATATAGATTGTCTGACCTAGAGAATTTCAAAGACTTTTGGAGATTCCACTGTTAGTTGGGTCAGTACTAATTTTAAAAGGAAATGGAGTGGATCTAGCAAAACCATTGCATCCCCGGAGTGCACCGTAGAATAGTTTCAGTTACCATCTGAAGGATGGATGACAGTAAGGTGCTATATAAATATTGGTCTGACCCTGACTTGGAGGGACTCCGAATGCTTGAGTTGTGAGACTGCCCTACCTCTAAGTGTATGCAAGGAGACTTTTGTTCCAAAGCATGGTTTTCAAGGTTAGATTGATCACAGAATAGCCTTGGAGGACAGAGAGATGTTCACTACTTTATTCACTACGCTGAAGAAGGGAGGACATGACATACGAGATTACAGTTTCTACATGGATGTGTTCGTGATGTTGATTTTGGTGGCTTCAATAGATGATTAGTTCTACTGCATTTTAAAAAAGAATATACAAAGTTCATTTATTTTAACTTCAGCATGTGTTCTTGAATTATCACATTTGTTCGATTGATAAAAGCCTCTGGGACCATACGTTGGTCCCAAATTATAACAAACAAAGAATGATATAAAGGAAATCTGGAAATGAATGGAATTAAAGTTCAAAGTTAAGAAAAAAGTAGTGAAAGAAAATCAAATTTGGAAAATATCTTAATAATAAGTCAAAATGATGAAGATGATAAGCAAGTTCTTCCACGATCCTGATTTCTTCACATACTAAAGTTTGCATTATTTGTTCATTTCATGAATTCCACACATTTCACTCACCACAAGAACACTTCCCAAAAATCCCAAGTCTCACAACCTCCTACTAATCTACACAAATTTCCTTAAACTTTCACTTCCTATTCAAAAAATTTCTTCATTCACAGAACCCTGAGGGTTGAAAGATGAAATCTTATTACCTCAGAGTTAAATTTTGGGATCACTACCTAAATTTTGACTCCCTCCTGTCTCCTCTTAGGTTAGATGTGAGTCTTGACCTCAATTTTTATTGAGGTTTAGTTTTTCCTCTTTAGTAGCCTAGGGTCTAGCCATAGGACTTTTCCTGTTGACTATTCCTAGAAAACTAGANAGCCATAGGAATTTTCCTGTTGACTATTCCTAGAAAACTAGACATGGAACCCTCACCACTATAAATTCCAAACTTTTCTATACTCAGCTNGGTTAATTGGTAGAAACCAATTTCACTTTCCTAATTAGGATTAATAAATTTCTAAATCATTAAAAATTTGGAAGTTTTTCAAAATTAAATGATCCTGGACTTAGGGGTATGACTTTTGAAGTCAATAACTAATCAATTTAGTACCTCTATTTTGATTTTCAAATAGAATCCAAATCATGAATCATGACCACTTAAAGCTTAACCCTTTTTAAAACTGATTAAGACACTCACTTAGGCCTTAAGGACTTAGTGGTGACTTAGGCTAAATCAAAATTGACTAAAAAAAAGGATTAGAGAAATAAATATAATTATATCGACATCCTTGAAACACCACTAAGTCCAATTAGGATTAAAATTTGGCTAAGTGTTCAAATTACACTAACTTTCACCTTTAAGGGTCTTCACCCACATAATTTTCAAAATTAAATGATAAATGATAATTACCCCTTTCTTAGGGATAATTGAGACATCAATGTTCACTGAGCATTAAGAATATTTACAGGATGAACCATTAAGCAAAATGATAAGTTTAAATGGACTCGAGG
>JXCR01137439.1:25696-41802 GCA_002079205.1 Phalaenopsis hybrid cultivar | reverse complement strand
CTTTAAAAGATTATGCAAATCCGATAGCAGATGAACTTCACTTGACTATTCAAAATCCTGATTTTGCTGCTAGTTCATTTAAGCTTAAACCTGCTATTATCCAAATTGTATGNTAACTTAGATAATCTAATAAATGAAAATCGACAAAGACCTTTAAAAGATTATGTGAATCCGACAACATATGAGCTTCACTTGACTATTCAAAATCCTAATGTTGCTGCTAATTCATTTGAGCTTAAACCTGTTATTATCCAGATGGTACAAATTAATCAGTTTTGAGAACACCTACTGAAGATCCTAACTTACATCTTGCTAGTTTTCTTGAAATTTGTGCTACTTTTAAACCCTACTGAAGATCCTAACTTACATCTTGCTAGTTTTCTTGAAATTTGTGCTACATTTAAATAAGACAAAGTATATAATGATGTTGTTTGGCTTAGACTTTTTCCTTTGTCATTAAGGGATAAAGCCAAGGCTTAGTTAAATTTGNAACTTACATTTTGCTAGTTTTCTTGAGATTTGTGCTACATTTAAATATGACGGAGTGTCTAATGATGTTGTTGGGTTTAGAATTTTTTCTTTTTCATTAAGGTATAAAGCCAAGGCTTGGTTAAATTCTTTAGCACCTTGATCTATTAGAACTTAGGGAGAACTATCAAAACAATTCTTGGCTAAATATTTTATACCCTAAAAAATCGCTAAGCTTAGAAATGATATTACATCTTTTTGTCAATTTGAGGGGGAATCAATATATGAAGCCTGTGACAGATTTAAAGATCTTTTTAGATAGTTTCCACACCATGCTTTACCAAATTGGTTAATAATTCAAATATTTTACAATGGATTAGTAGGATCATTTAGATCTATTATACATGCTGCAGTGGGTTGTTCATTAATGTCAAAACCTTTTAATGAAGCATATTCTTTAATTGAAGAAATGGCTACAAATAATTTTCAATAGCCCTCTGAAATGGTAAATCCTAAGAGACTAGCTAGTGGTCATGATCTTGATGCAATGTCTATTTTGACATCTCAAATTTTTGTTATTTCTAAAAAGATTGATCAAATGGAAGTGAATTATTCTCAAATACCCAAATTAGAGGAGAATTCACTAGGATAGATTATTGATACTCAATCATCTTATGAAACTTTAAACTCTATAAATAATAGAAATAACAATCCTTATTCTAACTATTTTAACTCTGGATGGAAAAATCACCATAATTTTAGTTGGAATAATTATTATAATTCGATGAATCTATTCAAAAATCTGAACAATCAAGGAAATCCTAATTTTTGACCTTATTATCCTCCAGGATTTAACTTCAACCCTAACCCACAAGTTCAGGAAAAGAAGTTGACGATGGAAGAAGTAATGTTGAATATCGGAAATCAAATACAGAATCATGGGAATGCTATTAGAAATATTGAAAATCAGTTAGGACATATTGCTACTGCACTTAGTAATAGACCTTCTGGAATTCTTCTAAGTACTGTGGAAGTTAATTCAAAAGATAAAAATAAAGAACAAATTAAAGCTATTAACTTACAAAGTGGAAAAGAAGCTGAAATAAGGATCCAAAGAGAAGCAGAAGTTGATGAAGAGAAGGAAGAAATGGAAAATGATCAACTGGAAAATGAACAAACACAGGTCCCTGTAGAAATACCATTACCTTCGTTTCCTCAAAGACTGAAGCAGAAGAATAAAGATAAATAATTTACAAAATTTTTGAAAATCCTTTAGAAGTTAACAATAAATATTACTTTTGTTGAAGCTTTAGAACAAATGACAAGTTATTTGAAATTTATGAAGGATGTATTAAACAAGAAAAGGAAGTTTATAGATCATGAGATTGTTGCACTCAGTGAAGAGTGTAGTGCTATTATTCAGAAAAAGCTTCCTAAAAAAATTAAAAGATCCTGGTAGTTTTAATATACCTTGTGCAATTGGAGAAAAGTATTACAGAAAAGCTTTATGTGATTTAGGAGCGAGTATTAATCTTATGCCTTTATCAATTTTTAAATGTTTAGATTTGAGAGAAATTTTCCCTACTACTGTAACTCTTCAGTTAGCTGATCGATCAATAACTTATTCAAAAGGAGTTATAGAAGATGTGCTAGAAAAAGTGAATAAATTAATTTTCCTTGAAAACTTTATAGTATTGGATATGAAGGAAAATAAAGAGATTCCTATTATTTTAGGGAGACCATTTCATGCACAGGGAGAGTTGTAATAGATGTGCAAAAAGGAGAATTAATAATGAGGGTTAATGATCAAGAAGTGAAGCTTAATATAGCAAAAGCTATGAAATATCCTGCAATAGAAAAAGATAATGAATGATTCAGGATGGAAGTAGCTAATTATCTAAGTAATGGCAGTTTCAGAATGAGTTCAAATATAAATTAAAGCAAGGAAAAATTTTTTGTACTGAAGATGAAGTAAAAGAAGAAGATTTAGATTATATTCAGGGAAAATTTGATGCAATAGACTTGTTGGAAAATTATAGTAATAATCTTATTCCTTCAAGTATTAAACCACCTGAACTTGATTTGAAGATATTACCTACCCATTTAAAATATGTATTTTTAGGAGAGTCATTTACATTGTTTGTTATTATATCTTCTGAGTTAATTGAAATTCAGGAATAAAAGTTGATAGAGATGTTGAAAAAGTATAAAAAGGCTTTTGGATGGACTTTATCAGATATTAAAGGAATTATTCCTTCAATTTGTATGCACATAATTTTATTAGATGAACATTATGAACCTAAAGCGGATCCTCAGAGATGATTAAACCCAATAATGAAAGAAGTTGCTAAAAAAGAGATTTTAAAGTGTTTTGATGCTGGAATTATATATCCTATTTCATATAGTGTTTGTGTAAGCCCAATTCACTGTGTTCCAAAGAAAGGAGGAGTGACTGTTGAAGAAAATGAGAAAAATGAATTAATACCAATAAGACAAGTAACTGGTTGGCTAATTTGCATTGACTATATAAAGCTAAATATGGCAACCAGAAAAGATCACTTTCTTTTACCCTTTCTAGACCAAATGTTAGATAGATTGGCTGAGAACAAATATTATTGCCTTTAAGATGGATATATCGGATTTCACTAAATTCCACTTACTCAAGAAGATCAAGAAAAAAGAACATCTACAAGCCCATATGGAACATTTACTTTTCGTAGAATGTCTTTCGGACTATGCAATGCACTTGCAACATTTCAAAGATTTATGATATCAATTTTTAACAATTTTATAGTGCATGGAATGAAAGTTTTAAGGATGATTTTTCTGTATTTGGGACTTCGTTTGAGTTATGTCTTAATAATTTAGAAAAAGTTTTGGAAGTATGTGATAAAATCAACCTAGTTTTAAATTGGGAAAAATGTTAATTTATGGTTGTAGGAGGCATTGTTCTTGGGCATAAAATTTTTGAAAAAGGCATGGAAGTAGATCTTGCAAAAATCCAAGTTATAGATAAATCACCACCTCCTAATAGTGCTAATGGGGTGAGAAGTTTATTAGGACATGGTGGTTTTTATAGGTGCTACATAAAATTTTTTTCAAAAATAACTAAACTCATATGCCAACTTTTAGAAAAGATACCAAATTTGATTTTAATGAGAAATGCATAACAACATTTTAATTATTAAAGAAAAATTGATCACTGCACCTATAATTGTACCACCTGACTGGGAGAAATCATTTGAAATAATGTTGATTATGTTATTAAGGTTGTATTAGGACAAAGGCACGACAAAGTTTTAAAGTTATATATTATGCTAGTAAAACTCTAAATAATGCTCAAATTAATTATACTACTATTGAAAGGGAGTTATTAGCTATTGTTTATGCCTTTGATAAATTTAGACCTTATTTAATTGGAACTAAATTTGTAGTGAATACAAATCATTCTGTTATTAAATACTTAATGTAAGGAAGGATGTTAAACCAAGATTAATTAGATGGATACTTCTATTGCAAGAGTTTGATTTTACCGTGTTTGACAGAAAGGGAAATGGTAATCAAATAACTGATCATTTGTCTAGAATAGAAATAGAAATATTAAATAATTTTGCAAATGAAATTTTAG
Source organism: Phalaenopsis hybrid cultivar (assembly GCA_002079205.1). Taxonomy (NCBI): domain Eukaryota; kingdom Viridiplantae; phylum Streptophyta; class Magnoliopsida; order Asparagales; family Orchidaceae; genus Phalaenopsis; species Phalaenopsis hybrid cultivar. Next base: position 37,706 of record JXCR01137439.1, on the reverse strand, counting down.
AAAATTTTCTTGATGAACATTTATATAGTATTTATGAAGTGGATGTACCATTGTATGTTGATATAGTAAACTATATTGTAAGTGATATTCTACTACCTCATATCAAGAATCCACAATTAAAGAAATTTATCTATGATTCGAAAGAATATTTTTGGGATGACCCATATTTATATAAATAATGTAAAGATCTAATTATTAAAAGATCTGTGTCTTATGAAGAAACTCAACAGATAATTGAAAGATGTCATGATTATGAATTTTGAGGACATTTTGGAACAAATAGAACTGCATATAAAATTTTGCAAGCTGGATTTTATTGGCCTACTATTTTTAAGGATGTTAATGAATATATTAAAATATTTGATAGACGTCAATGAGTAGGAAATATTTCTAGAAGAAACGAAATGCCTCTAAATTACACATTGGAAGTTGAAATATTTGATGTGGGGGGATTAAACTTCATGGGACCATTTATGCCTTCATTTGGAAATTTATATATTACTTGTTGTTGATTATATGTCTAAGTAGATTGAAGCTATTGTTGTGCCTAGATGTGACGCTCGGAGTGTTTCTAAATTTTTAATTAAAATTATTTTTACAACATATGGAATGCCGAGAGTAATCTTTACTGATGGAGGATCTCATTTCAAGAATAAGAGAATCAAAAAATTGATCAAAAAATATGATATAATGCATAGATTCTCTATTGTCTATCATCCTCAGACTAGTGGTCTAGCAGAAATATCAAATCGTGAATTTAAACGCATTTTAGAAAAAACTGTAAACCCTTATAAATTAGATTGGTCTGCTAGACTAGATACTGCATTATGGGCATACAGAACTGCTTATAAAACTCAAATAGGAATGTCTCCATATAGATTGATTTTTGGAAAAACATGCCATTTACGAGTAAAATTGAAACATAAAGCATTTTGAGCTATTAAAGAATTTAATTTTAATTTTAAGGACGCTGGTCAGAAAAGGTTGTTGCAATTCAATGAATTTGAGGAGTTTAGAAATGAAGCATTTGATAATGTAAAAATTTATAAAGATAAAATGAAAATATGGCATGATCGGAAGGTTATTAAGAAGAAATTTGAACCTGGATAAGAAGTTCTACTATATAATACAAGATTTAGATTATTTATTGGAAAACTAAAATTCAGATGGTTACGACCATTTAAAGTGATTAAAGTCTATCATTATGGAACTGTTATTATTAAAGATCATAACACTGAAAAGATATTAAAAGTTAATCAGCATAGTTTGAAACATTATTATGAAGGGCACATATCTCAGTTTAAAGAATTTTTAATGTTAAGTCAACCCAACTAAAAAAATGGTATGTCGGGCTGACGACGTTAAACCAAGCACTTTTTGGGAGGCAACCCATACTAATATTGCTATGTATTACTATTTTGTTTGATAAAGTGTCTTATATATTAGTAGTTAATAATCCTACACAATAGTATTTGTTATAAATTAAGTCAAATATTGGTATTGAAGGAAAATTTGGAATCAAATTGAAAAAAAAAATTAAAGTCACAATTTTTGCCACTGGCGCTGACGGCACCCTAGATAATGGACATCAGCGTCGGCAACACCAATCGGGAGCACCAACGGCGCCGAGTACGGTTGGATAGTCTTAGACGACTTTTGGCGGATTTTGGAATAATTTCACTTCATAATAACCAGCGGGAAGAGTTTAAAAAGGTCTAAAAACATTCTTGGACGCCTAGAGACTACCTATTTTCGGATTCCATGGCTTCCAATTCCAGAAATACTTTGAGGTATGAAGTTCTTAAGAAAAGAAAGTTTATTAGTTTTGATGCGCAGTGATATACAATAAGGTTATTGCGAAGAGGAGATTGATCAAGAAAAGAGGATTTGTTAATCATGGAGTGATCAATTGAACTTGTCTGATTGATAAGATCATTTTGCAAAGGTGTTGGGAAGTTCTGTGTTACACTACATCTGTGGTTGTCATACCTGTGGTGAAGAATTTTTATGCAAACTTACATGAAATTACTCAAGGTGTTGTCTTCGTACGAGGTAAGGCTGTACCATTTACTCCTGCAAGGATTAATGAATTGTATATGATAGAGAACGTTCTAATCTGTCATTATAAAAATTTCATTCCTACACAAGATTTGATGCAAGATTTCTATAATCTTTTGATGGATCAAAGTGAGATGTGGGAGGTACGAGATGAAGGATATGTTGATTTCTCCACTTCATTACTTAATCCAATCTCAAAGCAATGACATTTCTTTATTGCTGCAAAGTTACTCCCTACTATGACAATTATTAGAGTCAGCAAAGAATGTTCTATTTTAAATTACTACATTGAAATGAAAAACCCATTGATATAGGGTCCATTATATTTAAATCTATTATGGGTATCCTTACTAATGGACAAATTTATAGACTTGGGCATTCATCTACCATTTTTTGATTTGCAGTCATGCATAAGTGCATTATGAAAGTTGGGAAAAGACTTTATTACCTTGGGAGCCCGTGATCTCTATTCATGAGAATTATTTTGGAAATGGAAATGAAGTATTAGAAGCCACCATAGATCAATCCTCACATGCTTCAACTCCATTAATACCACCAATAGTTGGAAGTCCGCTTACTTTGGAAAAGAAATTGAAGAGAATTTAAAGGGAACTTCAGATTATTATAAATGAATTAGAAGATCTTAAATACCTTTTTGATCACTTAGATTGGAGAATGAAAGAAAATTTTGATTACACTGGAACTTTTGAAGTAGGATTAGTTTGGATGTTTAAAGAAAATGGGTGGATCGAAGAAAATTCGATAGATCAATTCTCGTACTGATCCTTGTACAACTTATATGTTCATTACCAATCAATGGGAGATATCAGAGGAGGAGAAAGCATTGAAGAAGAGGTGTAATAATTGATGACTTTAGATTCTCTATCTATTTTAGAACATTATAAATATTTAGTGTAATTGTGTGGATTTGATTTGATTTGGTTTATTTTTGCTTTAGAATTCTGAAATTTGATTGTGTGTATAGTTTAGTGTTGTGGCTTGATTTCAATGTTGATTTATAATTAGTCTATTTAATATGAGTGATTGTGTAATTAAAAAAAAATGTGTTTGTATATATAAAAGTTTGTTTGTTTTTGTTTGTGAAAATTAGTGTTTGTGAAATGTTTTGTTACTAAATTATTGTTAGATAAAAATTTGTGTCTAAAATACTAAAATTTTTTGGTGTAAGTTGATAGGAAATTGAAAATTAAAAAAAATCAAAATTTAGAATTTTTCGTGCCTTCAGCGCTGACGGCGCTCTGGACCCGACAACAGATTAAACCCCTAAAAATTTGCAATTTTTATTGTGACCACCATTTTCTTACTCTTAATTCATCTTCAACCTTCGGTTTGGGCGTCTATGGCTTGATTTTTGGTGAATTTGAGGCAATTTAGAGGCTAAAAGACTTTGGATTTCATCTTCTCTAGGTAAGAGCTACACTTTAAACCAAATTTTTTTTATTTTCATCAAGGATTAATCTCCATTGCATGGATCCAAAAATATGGAAATTATTTGAGAAATTTTTTAGAAAATCCTTTGGTGATGAACTCTTACTTAGTGATTTCAAGTTTAAAATGTTTTATATTTTGATTTTTTGAATTTTGGGATATATTCGGAATTTTGCAAATTTTTTTAAATTTGCTATGGTACCTTGATCGAGAAAAAGAAAAATAGAATATGACGAGTAGAGATTTGTTAGCTTTAGAGCCAGTGCTCAATTTCATAGTTTGTTAGAAAATAAAAAAGTTGTTCAGGACCAAGGTTTTAAAAATCCGGGAGGAGAAGTTGAATGTTTGATTATTGCTCGATAGTGGGAAAATTTTTGCTATTTTACTGTCGATGCCATAGCTGGGATTGTAATAGAATTTTTTGCCAACCTTCCTAAAGCTTCTGATGATTTTGTTTTTGTTCGAGAAAAAAGGTGGAGTTTACTCAAAAAAAATTTAATGAGTTTTATCAATTAGAAGATGTGTATAGATGTCAGTAGCATTCTTTTTCTGCTATAGATCAGGCTTTAGATGAAGTTATTTCTTTTCTGACTTGTGAAAAAGGGGCTTGAAAAATAAAGAATGGAGTTAAAGTTAACTTTCCCCTTTCTAAGTTAAATGTAGTATCTAAGACCTGACATTATTTTATTTCCGGGAAGATGATTCCAACGAATCATCATAGCGAAGTAACCAAGGATATAGCCATCCTGAACTTCTGTATTCAGCAGGTGATGGACATAAATGTAGGCTTTGTCATTTATATGAACACTCGATATATTGCTCTGGGAGAGGTCACTGGTGGATTGGCACACCCTACTTTGATTTGCACACTTTGTGAGCATGCAAGAGTTGGTTTCAGACATGATGAGGAGAAGATTGAGCCTCAGAGTCCGATTGGGCCTGCTAACATCAAGACTTATGAGTCCCATGTTGATTGGAGATATGTAAGACGGGCTAGGGATATTCCTTCTACTTCTAGAACCCCTAGTGTGCCTACTTCAAGTGACCCCAATAACAGGGAGTTGTTGGACTAGATGATGATTAAACAGGGAGATATTTTGAGGATGAATCATAGGATGCAGAATATGGAGGCCAGAAATGCTTACAATGATGATCTGATTCACCAGAATTTTGAATATGATGTTGCTTATGATGATGCTTTAGTGAGATATTTGAGGGGTGACCATACAGTTCAGTTCCATGTGCACCCTACTTATACTCTATATCAACAACAGAAGTTAGATGTGGATGATGAGGAAGATAATGACTGGTGATCTATTTTGTTTGTTTGTTTGTGTTTGTACTGTGTGATTTTATTGTGATGTTGTTGAGACTTTGTTTGTTATGTTATGTTAAACTGTAATGTGGAAAATAATTTTCATTTTTTTAAAATTTAGTTTAGTTATGTTGTTATTTTCAGCACTTTGTTATGTACTATGATTAGCTCTTTCTCAGCAAATTTTATATGTATTACTTGTAATTTAATGTTTTTAGCCTTGTAGTTTTCATATTAGCACCTGCAACAATTCAAAATTTATGTTCAAAAATCAGAATCTCCAACAGGTATGAATTTTTTTTATATATTTAATTCTTTCTTTTGCCCTTCATTTTTAATGTTCTTCACGTAAAAATCTTTTAAAAATTTAAGTTTGGTGGGAGAAGAAATATCCTTATTAGAAAAGAACTTAATTTTATTTGTCCTCACTTAACTATATTTTCAAAATTTTAAATTTAACATGACCTATGATATTAGAGGTTAACTTTGGATAACTATATTTATGTCTCTAAATATATAATAAATTTTAGTAAAAAATTGTTAAATAATAAAGGTTAATTCTAGGGGCTAAGATATTTGATAAAAGAGAATAAGACTATGTTTTTTTATTTTTAGTAAAGGAAATTTATATTTTTGATGTATGGAAAATCTTAAAGAACTATGTTTTTCTATTTTTAGTAAAGGAATTTTGTATTTTTGAAGTATTAAAAATCTTAAAAGATTCATGTAAAAGGAAAAAGAATTAAAGTTTATGAAATCTTTAAGTTAATATAAATTTGTTAAGTGAAGAAATGTAATAAGTTTTTAAAGAATTAAACTTTATGAAATCTTTAAGTTAATATAAATTTGTTAAGTGAAGAAATGTAAAAGTTTTGAATTAAACTTTATGAAATCTTTAAGTTAATATAAATTTGTTAAGTGAAAAAAATGTAAAAATTTTTAACTTTAAAAAGAGGATAATGAAGTTCAAAATCATTAAAGGCTATCCAAATATAGTAATCCTGAGAAAAGAAAAAGAAAAAAAAAAGAAAAGAAAAAGAAAAGATATGGGGAGAAGACTGAGGAGATACCTAATTAAAAATTTGCTTCACTTGAATCAATTTAAGGAAAAAGACTTAGACATATTTTCTAAGCTTTTGATTTGAATACTAACATAATTATTAATAAAGTTTTATGAAGTTCTTTTTCATATGAATTTTCTAAGTGACTTTAATATGACAAATTTCAATTTTTCTTGAAAGAAATAGAGGATCAGAAACCTTAGACTTAATTACTGGATATCCTTACACCTTTAGTGTTAAATGGAATTGTTTTGATTATTTCTTAAGTTAAACTATTATATTTAGAGAACTATAATATAGAAATCTAAAAATTAAATTCTTTACTATAAGTCATATTTTTTATGTAGTAGAGAAGTTACTTGAGGACAAGTAACATGTATGTTTAGGAGATTTTGATACACCGAAAATATATGCATTTTTAGACCCATATTTTATTCTCATTTTTTGTGATATTGCACTTTAATGGAAGGTATTTTGTAGTTTTCTTGCAAGTTGTTAATTTTTAGGGCTTAAAGTAAAAAAGAAAGCAAAAAGGATGAAATTTGGAGTTAAAATTACATTTATGAAGAAATGCTCAGCGCTAATGGCGCAAAACAACTTATGGCTGGAGCTTTTTACTCAGTGCTCACGGCGCCAGACCAGAGCCGACTGCGCTAAAGGTGGTGCAACCCCGTTTCTAGAATGTTCAATGTATTTGGATAATTTTTTGAAGAGATTTTGGAGGAACCTCTTAGAGAACCAACCTTGGGCTCTTTTTAAGGCTGAATTTCATCAGAAAAAGGGCTTCTCTAAGTTTTTCACTCCTCTACGTTCATTTTTTCACCACATCATTCCATTCCACTATCATATTGGAGTCAAATTTTTATTTTTCTTTCACAGTTTATAGTTTTTGTGGTGAGATTTAGTGTGAAACTTTTTGTCAGAGTGTTAGAGAAGGAGGAAAGTGAGAGATAACTTCTTCCTGCATTTCTAAGGAAAGGCTACAAAGGATTTGCTTTGAGAAAGAGTTTTCAGATAAGTATTGTATGTTTATAAGTGTTGTATGAACTTTCTTTTATATATGAAATTTGTGTTTTGTTATTTATTTCTCATGAAATCTGAGTAGTTCCCTCTATCTTTCTCCCTACTCTGAGATATGGTGAAATGAAAAGATAATATGGATGTGCTAATATTAAAATGTAAAGTAAATTGTGATGAGTTTTCAACTTCAAACTTAATTTACTTTTTGATCCAATTTAATTGGTAAAATGTGTTGTGAAACATATGATCCGGGAAATGGAGTATGAGTTCTACAAAAAAGTGAGGATCACATTTGATTCCATGGAGGAGAACATTGTTCATGAAATTAAGTGCAAATAAATAGGGAAATATTCTTTGTTGGATGTAGAATTAAAGAACCTTTAGGGTGACAGACTAAAACCTTCATTTCGGTACTATTATTTAAAAACTGAAGCGAGAGCTAGCCTTCAGGTGAAGGGAAGTGGGAGCCAGTATCCTCCTATCCTAGCCACGGATTTAGGGGCAAAACACTGAGATAAGCCAATGATTTTCTATGCACTGTATCAGGGTAGAGAATTAAAATTGCTCTTATTTGGCACAATACATAATATGAACATTTATTTCATCTTGTTTTACTATAGGCTCATTGTAGTGGGAAGGATGCTTTTTCACATAAAAATCTTCGTTACATAAATATAGTTAATAGATTAGTATTTACTATTTTAAAATTTGCATTTTTGATTTGATAATAGTTTAGAAATTTAAAGTTAATTACATCTCAATAATTAAAATTAGTGACAGTGATTTAAATTGACTTTCTATGAATTTCCTAGGAAATTTATCATTTCCAATTTAAACCTTCTCCGTGGGATCGATATTTGGGGCTTAAATAGAAAGTCCATTATTACTTGATAATGATACATATACTTGCGTAGAATCTGAATATTAATTGATTATACTTATTTAAATTTTACACAATCTATTGCAACAAAAAAAATCGGATCATATCGTAGCCATGACAGTCATGGAGGCGGCCATCTCCTCCATCCTTTTCTTCATCCGACTAATTTTTTTTGTGTCTTATTTGAATGGCCCTTTGTATGTCATCCAAAACATTCTTCTCAATAGAAAGAGGAGCATCAGACATAGATGCCGCAGCTTTGGTCTCAACAAAATTTTTCTCCATGAACTCCTCATCAAGATAGTCGGGAAAATCATAATCTTCATCATCAACATCCATTCCTCATGCTTTTGCCAACTTTGAAATCTGGGCTAAGAGCTTCTTTAATTTTATCATTGATTGCTTTTTCTTTAACTAACTTGAGATATGTTGGTCTTTTCTTAACATCATCTTGCTCTGCAACACACACTATAGCATTGGCGGTGACAACAGTTGAAACATCAAACTTATGATCCATTTCAAAAAATTATCACATAGGCTTCCCAGAAAGTATTGGTGTGGCAACATTAGGTAGCCAAACTCTCCTCCTTGACCTTGATGCCTTTGGGTAGAGTTTCTCAGTAAAGGCATCAGTACATCAAAGAGATGTATGCTCCCTACAGTGGGGACAAAGTACATTGGTGAAAGATATCTTCCAATTATCCTTCTTTGGGAAATCCTCATGAATAATAGTAGACGATGCTCTCAGACCCAAACTTGACTTGACCGGTTTACATCGTGTAGGCTTTGAAGCAGTGGTAGCGGCATCAGTGATAGTGGCAATGATGTCGACACAACTTTCAAGATAGAATTTGACTGGAATATGAACTGGGGTTGTTGGGAGTGCTTCTACTAATCTCTATAACTGAAGGAGAGATCTAGCTTTTTTCAAAATCTAATTATTCATCTGAGGTGATGCTACGCAACCTACTCGCTTAAGCACCTCAATAACAGTACATCCTTCCTTGGTAGCTGATACACCAAAAATATATGCATTTTTAGAACTATATTTTATACTCAATTTTAGTGATATTGACCTTTAATGGAAGGTATTTTTATGTTTTCTTGCAGGTTGTTCAATTTTAGGACTTAAAACAAAAAGGAAGCAAAAAGGATGAACTTTGGAGCAAAGATAAAGAATTATAAATTTGTTCAGCGTCGACGGTGCCGTTTGATAGTGAGCATTGAGTTAAATTGTGGAACACTGGTACCGACAGTGTAGAATGGGTGTCAGCGGTGCCAATGTTGGTTCAGTCCCTATTTCTAGAAGAATCTACAAATTTGGACGCTTTTTGAAATGTTTTTGGAGGCACCTATTGGAGAACCGACTCTTGGCTTTATTTGGGAAAAAAATAAATCAGAAAAGCGACTCTTCCTGACATCTCATCGCCCCAATTCAACCTTCTACGCATCACACATTCTTCCATTTTTCATTCCACAACCATTTAGAATCCATTATTATTATAATTTAGAGTTTTGTGGTGAGATTAAGTGTTAACTCTTCTCTAAGAGTGTTGGAGAAGGAGAAAGAAAGAGATTTCTTCTTCCTATATTTTTTAGAAAGCTGTAAGAGTGTTGGAGAAAGGGAAAAGTGAGAGACATCTTCTTCTTCTATTTCTAAAGAAAATACAAGGGATTTACTTTGAGAAAGAGTTTCAGATAAGTGTTGTTTGTTTATTAGTGTTGTATAAGCTTTTTTTTATATATGAAATTTGTGTTTTTCTGCATCTTTCTCATGACGTCTGAGTAGTTTACTTTATCTTTCTCCCTACTCTGAGATATGGTGAAATGAAGAGATAATATGGATGTGCCAATATTAACTATAAAATAAATTGTGATGACTTTTAAACTCCAACTCCAAACCTGATTTACTTTTCGATCTGGTCAACTTAATTATTAAAATATGTTGGGATACATATGATGAGGGAGATGGAGTATGAGTTCTACAACATAATGAGGATCACATTTGATTCCATGAAGGATATCTTCATTCATGGAATTAAGTGCAAATAAATATAGAAATATACTTTGTTGGGCGTAGAATTGGAGAATCTTTAAGGTGACAGACTAAAATTCCCAATTAGTTTTTAGTGTTTAAAAACCAAAGCATAAGTTAGCCTTCAGGTGAAGGAAAGTGGGAGCTCTGGAGTGGGAGCCAATATCCTTCTAGCCTAGCCACAAATTTAGAGACTAAACCTAGGATTAGCCAATGATTTTCTATAATATTGTATCAGGGTAGAGAATTAAAACTGCTCCTATTTGGCACAACACATATTTGAATCATCTATCTCATCTTATTTTACCAAAATCTCATTGTAGTGGGAAATATGCTTTTTCACATAATAAATCTTCATCACATAAACATAATTTAATAGTTTAGTAGTTACTGTTTAAACTCTATATTTCAGTTTTCCTATTAGTTAAGTAATTTAGTTCTGAGAATATCTCAACATTCAAAATTAGTGAAAATAATTTCGTTTTGACTTTCTATGAATTTCCTAGTAAATTTATCATTTCAAATTTAAACCTTCCCCGTGGGATTGATATTTGGGGCTTAAATAGAGAGTCCTTTATTACTTGATAACGATACATATACTTGCGTAGAATCCCAACTATAATTGCTTAAATTTCTAATTCATAAAATATTGCATCAAGTTTTTGGCACCGTTGCATAGCGGATTCAACTATATAGCTTTTACACAACTATATTTCACATCGGGATCAGCAGCTAATCTCTCAACTATGCTATGTGCTCGGGTGATAGGAGTGGGACTCTCCTTCTCCTCACTAGGATAATGAGGTGATGGAAGTGTGACAATTATTATGTGGAGGCTCTCAACTCTAATAGTTTCTATTAACTGGTGAAACCTACTCCCTCGGAGTAGAGTAGAGGTCTTAAGGACTCTGAGTTCCTCCCAATGAGAAATCTCCTCAACTGGAACTAATGCTGTAATCTTAGCCCTAGTGGCCCTTTGAGTCTTACAGCCACAGTTTGTCTATTGAGACTTAGTAGGTGGGCTTAGCTCTCTAACTAGAACCAATCTCAAATACTGACGGTGGGGCAACGAATACATTAACTGAATCCTTATCAATCAGAATCTCTTTTCTATTGACAGATGACACAATGGGTACAGTGACAATAAATCTTGTGACAAAAGGTGGAACAACTCTCCTCAGCATAGGAGAAGTGTATCTTGCAGATAAAGGAACAACGAACTTGATGGATGTTGGGGGAGTAGCGACCATCACCTTCTTACAAGAAGGGAAGTCCTGATGACAGTTCAAATCAAATCCAGCAGATGGCTCTTAAGCTTATGCATCGGTAAACTTCATGAAAATGAACGAGGCTTTTCTTAGTACAAAGTTTAACTTGTAAATTCCAAATCCAAACTTAATTATGGGTGTAACATTGTGGGTTTCTCATCCTTTGGGCAGGTTGCAGTAGAAGGTCAAAATTGGAGACGTCATCGTAGCGACTTCAAAAAGAAAACTCTGAAGGTTAGTAATGGCCAACACCTTGTAATTTTAGTCTGAGCACTAAAAACTAATGAAGGTCGCACTGTGAACTGGGCGCAATCATTTTCTAAATTTTAAGGTGTCTCTTTCAAGTTCCTTATTTGTTAGTGTTTATCACATGTAGAGGGTTTAACTATATTTCAAGAATTAAACAAGATGTAAGAGATGCAACAACTTGGCTTAATTTGCGGATAGCAAACTGAACTAGAAGAAAAGATGAAGCTCAAGATCCATTCTAGTACCAACTTCACAACACACATTGCTCAAGTGAAACTGGTTCACCAACACACCTATCAAGGTCCGACCCCACACAAAAAGAGAAGTCTTAAGAGACTCATAAAACACTCAATTTAAATATGGTTAGATAGACGATCCTGGAATCCAAAAGAGTTGAGTATACATGCCCAATGAAGAAATGGCCAAAACATACCAATGCAAGAAGGGTAATCTAGACCATGAGGGACATGGACATGTTATTGATGTATGAAGGGACGAATTTCTGATCACAATAAAGAAAAAAAACCATATCATAGTGGAGTTGCCAGAAAATATGTTGGTCGCCTTTTTGGAAATTATGTTTCATTTACTATATATATATATATATATATATATATATATATATATATATATATATATATATATATATATATATATATATATATACATATATAT
>JXCR01137439.1:3994-25618 GCA_002079205.1 Phalaenopsis hybrid cultivar | reverse complement strand
ATATATATATATTTACATAAATATGGTATTTTGATCCCATATATATGTCATTGTTTAAATAAACGAGCACAACATTGCAGGATATGCATCTATGCTAAGAAATAGACACATTACCTGCTAATGAGGCTTGATTAAATAAACTAAAAAATTTATGACTTCCATTTTGGTGTGCAAACCATTTATGTTGACTGATAAATTTCCTCTATCTAATATGAATGGTTAGGTAGGGTTTACATTTAGCTAGATTCTAAATTTTCCTATAAGGGTAAGCCCCTATAGTTAATTACATCTTAAATGACCGAGGTCACCTAAGAAAACTCTTGATTTAGATCAGAGAATAATGTCTTCAAGAATTTTAAAGTTTAGGACTTTCAAAGTCAGAAAAAGTTTAGGACTTTCAAGTTTTAATCTTGAGGAGAACCTCAGTGACTTCTCAAGTTGTCCTATTACTTATCTTTGATTTCAAAGAATTATATTAAATGTTTCATCTTGCCAATTATTATTTAGGGCTCACGCTTGCATGACACCATCATAAAAATAGATTGAAAGATTGGAGGGTTTATGTTGTAGGAAAAAATAACCTCAAAGCCTAAGGCGAGTTACAGCTTAATTTGTACAACATTACTATGCGAAGGACTAAAGATGGAGTGAGGATTTATGTCGTACCAAATAGGCTACCTCAAAGTACAATGGCTTGTTATTAAATTCTAAGAGAAGATTGCTGTTGTAGATGCAGTTGTTATCTTGAAGTTGTTTTTCTGTACATCCTTGTCATACTACCCACAGAGTTAGCTCCAAGCTCCTTGTCAAGGTGACAACTCCATGTTTAAGGTTTAAGATATAAGGTTTAAGGTTTGAGTGACAAGTTTTGTTGTTGTTAAAATGTCTTTAGGGTGGGGGGGTTAAAGTTGATTAGAGTAACACCGGTTAAGATTCAATGGTTCCCTCATTCTAGTCCCACTATTTTCTCTTCAATTTACTTAGTCTAAAAAAGTTGTTAAGCTCACTTAAATTCGGGAGATCTTGTTAGCAACTGTTGGTTACCTCATCCAAGGGACTCCCAAAAATTTAGAAGAACGTATAATGTTGCTTTTGTTATTTTTTAAAACGTAAACATAATTTCGAAAATATGATTTTTATTTTTCAATTTTTGTTAGTTTTTCAAGTAAAGTAAATAAATGGAGGTAAAAGAAATGTTATAAGGAAAATAAATAAAATTTCAAATGCATAAAATGTAAATATGTATCTGGGCCTCTGCTACCGCTGCATGGTTAGCATCATAAAGCATAATATATTTGCAAGAAGTTTAAATAAATTGTAGGAGAGTAAATAGGAGCATCTGATACTAAAAAAAGTCAGAAAATGAGTCATAGCAAAAAATAAACAAACAAAAGAAAGATTGGAACCGAGTGTAAGACATTGGTAAATATAGGGGCTCAGAGCTGCATTGTTTGCTTCCTAAACTTGAGTGAGAGCTACCAAATCAATAATTTATGGAGAGCAGTCTAACCTCAATCCAAGTGATTAATAGTTGACCTTTAGAAATTTTCATTCTACGTTTAATTTTCATGCATGCAAAATTTACTTTAGTATGCAAAAGAAATTTTATTTTTTTAAATATTTTGAAAAGTAGAGTAGTCCACATGTTATTTAATTTGATCGATCAAGAACTACAAACAACCTAGGAGTATCAGAGGAAATCACCTCCTCAAGACTCATCAAATAGTATCATCTGTCCTTATCTATCCTTTTATTAAATGTCTTCAAGGTGGGAGATACTATTCTAAATCCCATATCGTATCCCTTATTTTAGCAAACATTAGCATTGTCTTCATTTCCCTAGCAACCTAGACCTCAGAATTAAACTATTTTGATGATCGACATGTTTAAAAAAACAAAAATATCCTCAGTTGCTCACAAGGATTAAAATACTATAGGGAAGACTCAAATCCTTGAGCATTGGGTCAATTAATGTAGGTTATGTAGTGTAGGGTATTTCTATAGATTTAGGTAAATTATCGGGTCGCGAGACATAACTTGGTGGATCCAAAAAATTTTTAATGGGTGATTTTTTTGAAAAAAGATTATTAAGTCTAGTTTTCCTTAAAATGTCCAAATGATCACCAAAGTGTTCGGAGCAAAACCCTAAACAACTTTTGAAACCTCTTGAACCATTTCAAGTTCATTTTGACTTATTATATTGTTTAATTAATCATCCAAAGTTAAATTCAGATGTAATGGATTAAACCAACATGTGCTCAATAAACCATAATATTTTAATTAACCCATGAGCGGGGTACCCTTACATTCACTTGATGTTTTATTCAAGAGTTATGTGGGTAGCTACCCTTAAGGGCAAGCTCAAGTCATTAAGAATCTTGGACCTACAATTGAATTCAGGCTTGTAGTGTTTTAAATGTAGTCATGATTAATTATGTTTCTGTTTCCTAATCCTTATTAAACAAATTCAAAGCAAGACTATGCCCTTAAGTCTGATCCTTTAGGTAAATTTGTAATAAATAAAATGTTTAATTAGAGGTACTTAATTCTTATTTAAAGATCATGCTTATCATTTAATCATCAATTAGAGGCTTCAAATAAGTAAGTCATTTTCTTCCTAGTTGTAGCTCACTACCTTATGATCACCCAATTAGGTTAACTTCCAAATCACAATAATTTATTAAAATTACAATTTTACCCTTATTGTAGAACAATGACAAATTGGTTTCTACCTTTTAAACCCTTATGCTTCTAAAATATAAAAGAGTTTAGTATGATCAATATTACCCATTTTCCCTGTTAGCCAACCTAAAGTTTAATTAGGGAACAAAAATCCAAAATTACCATTTTGCCCGTAGGGCTTTCCACCTCATAACTATTGAATTGAGCTAAAATGACTTTGAAATATATATGGTACCCCACTCATGGGTCAATCAAAATATAAGAGGAGAGATTATAATTTTATGATTGTTATTTAATTTTTAATAAATATTTTAACCCAAAAATATGAATTTTCAATGCTAATTCATTTAATTAATCATAATAAAGTTTTTATCTTTAGTAATATTATTGGAGGTTGTCTGTGTTATATTTTAGTTATTATAACTATTTATTTATTTTAGTGATTAATTAAATAGAAAAAAAATTTAGTTTAAACAATTTCTTTTTATATTTTTCTTTAATCTCCCTAATTTTATAAAACTTAGAGAAACAAGCTTTTCATTTTTGCATTTTTTAATTTTATTTATTATCGTCGTTTTAATGAAAAATTAGGGAAAATAAATTTTTAGCATTTAAAATAATTAATTTTTTTAGCAAAATAAAGTAAGTTATCTTAAAGGGTCCCAATTGATCAAGGAATAATTTCTGATAATTTTGTGTGTTTTCATTTCTTTTTTTATTTTTAAATATTTTTAATAATTTTTAGATTAAGAAATTAGCTAAAAAATGAAGTATTATTTTGAAATCAATTTTATTGTTCTTAGTTGCCCCTCATCACATGGAGGTCCCAAAATAACTTCCATAGTTTTTTTTTAATTATATTTGTTTTACTGTAATTATTTTAGTGTAAAAGTTCCATTATCTTGAAAAATAGGTTTTGATATGAAATAAATTTCAAATGGGTTTTAAATTCTTACAGAGGCTTAATATGTTCGTTATATTCATTGTGAATAAGGTTTTATAATTTTTTTCAATTATATTTTATTCATTTAAATTTTTATCGGTTTTAATAACTTAATTAGCTAAGACAGTGCACATAATAATTTGAACTCACATTACATTTTTTTAGAGTCCTCTGACTAGAGGGAACATACCGAAATAAATCCCATATTTTTTTAATTTTTATTTTAATTTATATAATTATTTTAAGCACAATTGGGGACTTAACATTGAAAATTAGAGCTTCTAGGATTAGAGGTGTTCTTTAACTTTGGAAAAATTAGAGAACACTTCTAACCACATGAAAGATAATTCATCCAAATTTCAAGTCAAGGGGATTAATATTTAATTAAATAAAAATAAAAGTTTTTATGGAGTATTTAATTGATTAAAAATGAAAAACATGAGATATAATTTATATTTTTAGTCCATACTTTTCTCCCCTTTTCACTGAGCAATTGGGTATTTTTATATTATTTTTTATGATTTTTCTAAACCAAGTTATAAAAGTTTAAAGTTTCTGAATTGATTTAAATAAAAAATACCCTAATTTCCAACTTATCCAAGCGACAATCCTACGACGGCTCCGTAGCTCCATGTGGCGCACTCCCATTTTACATCACCATCTGCATCAGTGTTGACACAGCTTGCACTTTATGAATAGATCTCTCATATGACACATCTTCCATCATTGGATCAATAGACGCACAAATGATTGCATAGGTTCATTGTCCCCATCTAAACAAAACTGAGAGTTGTTCACACTAAAACTCTTTGATCTAGCTCAATGCTAAATCAAATCACTCACAGTTTGTTCTTATAACTTCAACTAGTTGTTACATGTAGCTGAAAAACAAGTTCACTTCATAATTAGTGAAACCGAGCACGATTTTAGGGTTAATGAGCTATACCTTTGCCCAAAAGGTGAGGCCTCAATTGGGTTGGTTGTAAAAACTTTTTGTGATCTTGTAGAGCTCCTCCAAGCACCAATTTGAATGGAGGTTGAGTATAGGCTAGAGTTTGATCGAGTGGTGCTTCGGGTTTGGTCTATGAATGGTTCATAGTGCTCCAAATTATGGGGCTTTGATGGTTAACTTCCTCATTTGCTCAGAGGAAGCTTTTGAAACGATCAATTTGAAGTTTGGTGAAATTTAGTGGGGTGACAAAATAAGGCCCTAGATTTAGATGTTTAAATTTGGCTTAGACAGTGGCTTTGATTTGATGAAAATGGTTGGGTTGAAGTCAGGTAGGCTGTAGGAAGCTCTAAGAGCAATATGAGAGGGTCTCTCTAAGTAATTGGAAGCAATCTCTCCATGTTCATGAGAGGGGTGGTTTAAATAAAAGAGGAATTAGGGCTGGGTTAACCAAGACATTAGGTCTGAAAGGAGGATTAGGTGGAGGGATGAACAACACAATTCACCAAAGGGAGGGTGACAAATTGTGTTTAAGCCAAATATGTTCCTCTTAGTTTTGGATTTTCAACAAACTAGGCCAGCGAGTCAGCCAGGCTAAGGGAGGAGGCTAGCTGGCTTAGTGAAGTTCAAGGAAGGTTTAATTGTGATTAGCTTACAGGTTTGATCGTTGATGGCAAGGGATATTGAGCTTAGCCAAATTTGGGTATAGGCTTCCTTGATTTGGGAGACCCGTGGTCCATGGTTGAAAATCTAGGTATTGGGTGATTTGATTAGCATTCTAGTTGGCTAATCAAGGTAGGAGAGGGTTAAGCTTGGTTAATGCAGAAGATTTGAGCTAATTTAGGGCTTAGGTTAAAAATTAGGGATTGGATTTGGGCTTAGCTTGAGTTAGGATTAAAAATTATTTGAAGAGTTCAAATAGTCCATGGGGATGCCTTGAAGATTTTAGAAGATTAAACTGCTATAGTTGAATTGATTACATGGTTCAATTTAATTGAATTTTGAAGTTGGGCCAATTTGGGGCATTTGGTTGTGACTTAGATTTAGGTTGAGTTTGGGCTTCAATCTAGATCAGTTGAGTGTTCAAATTGATAAAGGGTGAATGCTATGAAGTGTTTCACATTCAAAATTTAGGAAATTTAGTTGGTTATGAGATTTAATTTGATGGAATATGAAGATGCTATCAAATTGGTTAGGAGGTTGGTCCAATTGGGTTCCAAATTGGTGAAGATTGGGATTGGACATGTTGATGATTAATTTAGGATTGAAATTGATTTAGATTTAATTAAATTTAGTGGAAATTGGGATGGATTTGGAGAAATTAGGCTTTTTGGGGTAAATTTAAGATTTTTGTCAAAATTGGTCAATTTTGTCAAATTGGACCCGATGGGTGATGTAGATTAATTTTGAGGATGTTTGGAATTATTTTGGGGGTTTTGGGAAATTTTTTAACAAGAAGGGTATTTTGGTAACTTTTGCAATTTTAGAGCTATTTTAGGAATTTTGGAGAAATTATGGTGTTTTGAGCCATTTGAGTGGCTTGAAAAGGTTTGAGTTGATTTTTGAGGAGAAATTGATAATTTGGGCAAATTAGAAAATTTTAGGTTTCCGAGGTATTTGGAAATTGTAAAAAAGTTTGGGGGCAAAACGTCAACAATTGGAGTCTTGGTGTAATTGATATCAATTAAGAGTGCCCATCATAAAATCACCCTCTTTGAGCCATAAAAATAAGGTAACCCTTATTTTTGATCCTACATGTGTTGTTCATAGACATGAAAGCCAGGGGCTAAGACTTTGGGGAACCACCCACATGAGTCTCCAAAAGAGTAGGGAGTCATTCCAAGCATGTTTGGTTTAGTATTTTGGGTTGTGAGTGAAAGTGAGAGGTGCAAGTATGTGTGTGCAAGACCAAAACCACACCATCTAGGGCTAACCCTAGGGCTAGACAGTCCTATGGGGACTCCTCTTGAGCTCCCAAATGTTCATTCCATCTGTCTAAGTGCTAGAGGTTAGAACCAAGCAAGTGAAATTTCAAAAAAAGAACATAAGTGTTAGGAATTTCTAATGGGGTATGGTTCCATCACTAGTCCTCTATGACAGTTATTAGAAAAGTTCTATAGCTAGATCTTAGGCTTCTAAAGAAGAATGACTAGTCCTCAACAAAAAGTGAGGTCAACAACAGCTTCGGTGTATGCTTCGGTTTATAATTTGAGACCTGCAAAGCCAGCATGATTGATTGTAGTTGAAATGTTGCTTCAGAAGAAGAATATATAAATAACCACGGAGGAAAAAGAGATTGAGAAACCAAGAGTAGATTAGGGGCTAATTTTCCTACGATGGTTGTTTCTGATTTGGTGGAGAAATCCCTTGAACCTCTAACTTTGTATGATGATTTTTTTGCCCCTGTGGGTTACTATAATTAAAAGAGTTTTTATTTTGGCTATGTTTTGACTATTTCTAGCAATAACATGACTAATGACAACAAACGTAATCCGGATCATGATTTCAATTTTAGAAATAATTCTCAAATCATACAAAAGTTCAGCGATCTCAATATGGACAAGTGTTCCAAAGAGGATGGTTACAATAGTCCTGGAATTAACGTACTCCTTTGAGAATTTAGGGAACCACCTATCAAAATCAAACTTGAACCCTCAAACTCTAAAGCAACTCCAGAAGAGCCAATTTTTCCAGCTCAAGATGAGACACCTGCAGATTCTGTGGAGAGTTTGGAAGAGATAACGAGGATCAACTTAAGGAGAAAAAAAGTTTTACCCCCCATACTGAGTTTGAAAGACAGTGCAAAGCAGATGGTTGCTAAAAAAGAATCGACACCACCAGCAAATGAAGTGCCTGTTTGGAAAGGAGTTGAAGAAAGCTGTAACATAAAAATTGAGTGCATTGTGTTAGCCAATCTTCAGAAGTTGTTTGCCAAACTAAGAATCTGTAACACTCTGATACTATCAAAGGAGATGAAGGATGCCCTGGTTAGGGCCATACTCAAATCAGAGGTTTCCTTAGTTCAATTGGCCAATAACAGTGTGGTGACACCTTCACGGACAATGACTTGTTGCTCGGCATAGCGGACCATAATCGACATCTGTACATTTTAGTCATCATTAACAAATTTACAGTCTCTAGGATGTTAGTTGATCTGGGAGTATCAATAAATGTGATGAAACTGCTGACTTTAGTATAACTGGAAATTCATGCCTGAGGACTTAAACCATATAAGATGATATTAAGAGGCTTCAACCGAAGGGGAGAAGGAGCTACTGGATCAATAACATTACCTGTGGTGATTGGTGAGCTGACAAGGACAGCCACAAAATTCCACATAATTGATTCTAAGACATCTTTCAATGCCCTACTGGGTCGACCCTGGATCCACGAGTATCTGATGGTTCCTTCCTCTTTGTACTAGTGTATCAAGTACTATGAAGGTGGTCAAGAAAGGTGCATTAAGAGTGAATTAGAACCATTTTTTATGCATGAAGTAGGAATCCATGTAGATGTCACTTACTACGCACCACTGAGGAAGACAACTTTCTTAAGAAACACCATGAAAAAAAAATAAAAGGAGCTAGAAAAAACACAAGAATAAGAACATATGACTTTAGTTTAGCAACCCCTAACAACTCCCTTGATGCAAGATGGTGAAGGTTTTTCTAGAGCACGCAACCGAGGTCGAGTTTGAGGTTGAGTTAAAGGAAGAAATGATATGATCATTGAATGAAAGAGTCAGATAATTAACATTGATCGAGAAGACAATTCTGTGGAAGAAAAAATCAAGAAAGAAGCAATGATGATAAATCCAAAAAAGGCCCAATTCAAGCTTTCTCTAGAGGATGGAAAGTATGAACAATACAAATCAATGTATGATAGGATTAACAACTATGTACAGGGTGTGACCCTGACTCCTATCCATTCTAATAAGTTTGAGGACTTTGTGGTCAAGGAGGTATATGGTGTTGATGTGAAACCAATCATGTTCTATCAGGGTGCTTCTTCTTCTAACCATGAAAATGATGTAAGACTAGAAGATATTTCTTCATCTAAATTAATGGAACTGGCCTTTTAGTGGTATCTTCCTTATGTTCAAAGATTAATTCTACGTGTTGTTGTGCTTAAGTAGTGGTCAAAAGACAAGTCGCACTTTTTTGTAAAATTATAGAGTAATATCAATCACCATTCAGTTTAAAGCAGGGTTCGGCACAATAGTGTCGGTGGATGATACGTAATTTTTTCTGGTTGTTACTAATGAGCTTGATGAAGATTGCTCTGAAGCCTTAGATAACCTTGAAGATTCTCCAGTCGAAGTTGCTCCACCAAAGTTTGAAGAAGAAAGCAAGTCAATAATTGACGAGCTAAAAGAAGTTAACTTAGGGACAAGAGAAGAGCTTAGGACAACCTTTGTTATCTCCTTGCTCAATGAAGAAGACTCCACAAATATGGTAAAATTATTCATGGAGTTCATAGATCACTTCCCCTGAATATATGAAGAAATGCTCAGATTAGCTCCGGAGGTTACAGTTCATAAGTTGGGGTTCGATCAAGCCGTCGTTCTAGTTAGACAATTTCCTAAAACAATGCTTTTGAAGATTGAGCAACCAGTCGTAGCGGAACTAAAAAAAATAATAGACTCTATGTTCATCCATGAAGAATAGTACCTGACCTGTTTGGCCAATGTGGTGTTATTTGAAAAGATGAATTACCACTACCAATTCTAGAGTTGATGATTGATATCACGTCGACCTACCCAATTTTCTCTTTTATGGAGGGTCATCTAGATACACCGGGATTAAGATGGTGCCATAAGATGAGAAGGTCCCAACTTTCATAACACTAATTGGAGTATATTATTACACAGTAATGTCGTTCAAATTGAAGAAAGTTGGTGCAACTTATCGATGAGCAATAACGAGGATCTTTGTGATCTAATCCATAATAAAGTTGAATGTTATGTGAATGACGTGATCTACAAGAGTAAATTGAAGGACGCTTGTTCACCTCACTTTCGGTTCAGGTCTAGCTCATTTCTATTTAGTATCCTATGATTTAGCCATAGAACTTTCTTGTTCACTATTCTTAAAGGACTAGAAAAAGGAACCCTCGCCTTTAGAAACTCTAAACTCTTCCTTGCTGAACTTAAAGTTCCATATATTGGTCCTAACTTCTAGCCCCTAGTAGGTGGGGCGAATATGATTGAGCTAAATGGGAGTCCCCATAAGATTTTTTGGCCTTAGAATTAACCCTCTGGGAGTTGGTCTTGAGCTAGTGCGCACACTTTCACACACTTTCACACCATTCACAACCCTAAACCCAAAGCTTGTTGGTTTTGATCCCTTGAACTTTTGGGAGACTCATGTAGATGATCCCCTAGACTCACTAGCCTTAGGCTAGGGTTTAGAATAGACCAGTACATATAGGACCCAAATGGAGATTCCATTTGTCCAGAGCTCAAATAGGGTGGTTGGCACCTGAATTTAACCAAAATACCTAACTTAGCCTTTTGCCCCCCAAATCTACCCAATTTACCAAAACACCCCCCCCCCCAAAACCAAAATCTGCGCAAAATTCCCTATTTCACCAAAATACCCAAATTTGTTCTAAAATCATTTCAAACCATTTCAAACACCCAAGTTACCCATAACTTCCCAAATTTGCCAAAATTACAAAAATACCTTTGGTGGCCCAAACTTTCCCAAAACATTCAAAATCATCTCAAATGTCCCCAAAACCAATTTGGACTCTTTAATTGAACCAAATTTGGTCATTTTGACCTATTTTGACCAAAAGCACTAAATTGTCCTTAAAGGACTAATTTCTTGAAATTCACCTCAAATGTTCTTTAATTTGATCCTAATATTTCCTAATTTTAATTTTAAACTCAAATTCATCTTGTTCAAGCTTCATTTAAACTAAATCCAAGCCCAATTTATCCACATTTGAGTCTAATTTCAACCCAAATCAAAAAGCCCCAATTTAACCAAAAATCAAATTTCCACTCAATTGACCCCAAAATATATCCAAATTCCCCAATTGTGCATCATAAACGATTTGAAACATTTTTGCACATCAAATTAAATCCTGAATTGGCCTTGGTCAAGCCTTAATTTCACCCAAAACCAACTTGGACCAAAATTGAACTCCCTAACCACAAAATTTCTGCTTATTTTCTATCTAAAACACTTCATGATAATCACCCACCTAAAACTGAACCATCAATTTGGACTTAGCCCAACTTTAGCCTATCTTAAATCCAAGTATTAGCCAACACCCCAAAAATTGTCCAAGTGCCCAAAATCCCTCAAAATTGAAACTCCAGATCAATTCAAAATCACTCCAAATTATTTCTAAACTCTTTGTAAAAATAATCCAAACTAAATTACTCAATCAATTGGACTCAATTTCATAGCTATCCTAACCCAAACCCAACATCAAGACAATTAGACTCAAATCGAACACATGCACCAAAATTGACTTAACATGCCAAATTGATTGAACTAAAGTTCTACATCCATCAAGTACACCCCAGTGACCAAGCTAGTCTCACTTAGCCCACCATATGTGAGCAATGGACCAATGGTCTCTTGATTTAAGGGATTAAACCAATATTTGGACTTAAATCAAACATCTTTGCCATCATGCCATACCATTTGTGTTTAACGATCATTAAGAAACCCGTGGCCTCCCTTATCCCAGAAGTGACTGAACTCTGGCCAGCCATAACCTCAGACACAAAAAATAGCCAGCCCAAGGGAACCCCAAATGGCCAAAAGCTAAAATTAAACCTCCATGAGTTGGCTGAGTCCCATTGGCCATTAGAGCCTTTCTTCCCTTCACCTCAGCAAGCTTTAGCACCCAATGCCAAGCCCTGAGCTCCACCAGGCAGCCATGGCTATAAATTGAGCTCTCCATGGCTAAAGGGGAGAGAGCTTGAAACCTTCGGGAAACTATGCTAAAATCTCACTTAAACTTCTTCAAACCTTCCTAGGATCAATCCCACTGCTTTCCGCCACTCACAGCTACTCCACAGAGCCAATTTCTTCACTGAAATTTGCCATAAGACTAAGCCAAATTTCCCCACACCTCCGCAATCCACCAAATTCCAATTAACTATGCCTACACTATCACTAGAGTGAGACGAGTTGATTCCCCTCAAAATCCCCATCGTGAAAAGCATCTACCATAGATCTAGACCAACACCCGAAATTGAGCTTGATTGAAATCATAGCTAGACAATTCACCACTACTTGAGAGCTCCCCTGGAGGTTCATTGGGTCCATTCAGTGCTTTTATAACCATCTGATTGAGGTCTCCCCTCTCAGAAAAAGGTATTGAGCCTTAACCCAAAATCGAGCTTATTTTTATTCTTCAAGTGTAATGGCTTGATTTTATGCTTTATTAACCGTATGGATAGACACTTTATGAGTAGATGAAGTTTTAGAAATAAACCCGAGTGATTTGGTTGAGTCTAGCTTCAGATCTTAAGATTTTAGTTTGGACGGTTCTCTGGTTTGGTCTTTTGGTGATGATGAATGGATGTCGTCTGATCACACATGTATTGGATGGACGGAGGAGTTCATGCCGAACGGACTCTTAGTTCATGAACAGTGGGCTGACGAGGCGGCTACGTGGCTAGTGGCGTCAAACCACGGAGCGCTGCGTGTAAAGTTCGGAGGGGACAAGAATGAGTTGGCGCTGATTGGTTTAAGAAGAAAAATCAGGATTATTTGAATTAAATTAAAAGCCTAAACTTTAAAAATGCATATCTTTTCATAAAAAAATTATAACAATAAAATAAAAATACCCATTTGCTGAGTGAACAAAGGAGAATAATATGGACTAAAAACAAAAAAATTTTGTTGTCTCTCTGATTTTTAATGAATTAAATACTCTCTGGAGTGTCTTAATTCATTATGTCCAACCATTGCTCACCATGGCTTGAACATTTTAGGGTTCATTCCTTGTGATAGGGGCTATGTTCTATAATTTTTCCAAGGTCAGTGAGCATCTATGTGCTTCTAACTCTAATTTTCAAGTTAAGATGGCTACATTGGCTTATTTTAATTATATAAATTAAAATACCACTTCAAAAATTATGGGAATAATTTTAGTAGGTTTTATATAGTCAGAGAAGCTTAAGAAAAATGTCATGACGGTTTGAATGATTTTGTACATGTCTATAATTAATTACTTATATATCTTATTTTGATTTTTGTAAATTAAATACTAATCAAAAATTGAAAAAATTAATTCCACATTGTGTATAAAAATTATTTTTATCCACTGTGAAAATTTAAAATTTATTTTATCAAGTGTGAGCACTAAAGTTGATTTTCTAAGAAAACTTGTACTTTTGTAAAAAAAATCATTATATTAAATTAAATACGCTTAGGAAAATTATGAAAAGTGGTTTTCTGAGTTCCTTGTGAATAGTGGTACTTTAGAAAAAAAAAATTATTTTTGATAAAATACTTGATTTTTGAACTTTATTTTGAATTAAAAAAATTTTAAAATAATTAAAAATTCCAACAATACCAAAATATTTCAAAATGTGCCTAATTTTTCCCTAATCACTTTGAACTGATTAGGATATTTTTCCTAATTTTTCTAAGTTAAAAATAAATTTTAAAGGCATAAAAATGTATTTTTCATTTTTTCTCATTAAAATAATTATAACAAATAAATTAAAAATCATAATATTACAAAATTCATTTCTTTGAATTCTTTGAACTCGAAGCGGTTGAATAAAGAGATAAAAAATAATCTATTGTAATTTAAATATTATTGTACATTTAATTAAAATATTGAAATTGAATTATAATTATATAAAAAAGACAGAAACTTAATTTGAAAACTCATGAAATTTTGTCTAAGTGTTTCCCTGACCTGATGGAACCTCTAATAATTTTCACATAAGAAAATCATTACTTTGATTAATCATTAAAATTAATTTTGAAAAATCCTATTTTCTAAGTTAAATATATATTAGTAAATTAATCTAAATTAAAAAAAATTTAAAAAAAAAACATATCTTCTCCTATGATATTTTAATTTCCTCTTGATTAAGGTACTTTAAAATACTCAAAGTCTTTTGAATTATGCTTAATGTGTTGTGAGGTGGAGAGCCCCATTTTGGTATCTTGATCAAAATTTAGCATTAATCAAAGAGAATATGAGAATATTTGTTCCTAATGAATATGTTTGGACTATTGAAATATTATGGGATTCAAAGGTAGAAACTCATTTGCTATATTTTCCATAATAAGAACAAAATTGTAATTTTCTTAGTTATCATAACTTAGAAGTGGATAAAAATTAAATGACTCTCAGGTGATGGGCTTCAGTTTGGAAAATAATATTTTTATTTGTAAGCCCACCATTGATGATGATTTTATCTTTCAATAAGAATACTTACCACCTAAATCAATTTATTAATAATCACCAATTTCCTTATTATGATTGTTAAGAGCTTGGTAGTGACCTAAGTTTGATATTTAAACTTATTTTATTGGATTTAGAAGATAACTTGATTGATGATTAACTCCTTTTAGCGCTACAAATCTGGCTTTAACTGAGGGTACTGATACACCAAAATAATATATTATTTTAAGTACCTATTTTATGCATATTTTTGGTGACGTCACACTTTAAAGTAGGGTATTTTTGTGTTTTTTTTTGCAGGTATATTATTTTTAGGCATTTAGAGCGAAAATGGTAAAAAGGACAAAATATGGAGCCAAAACAACGAATTCTGAGATTCTGGCCCATGATGCGCCAAAATCTAGAGAACTGGAGCTTGATGCGACAGATTGTCGCATGATGCGCCAGGGATGAACTTTCTAAATTGAGGCAATTTAAGATGAATTTTTGCTTGAATTTCAATAGGACACTTGTTCTACAGACCTCTTGGAGTAATTCAATGCGTCTAGACACTTTGGAAGGTTCTTTTATGAAGGGATATGACTCTTGGATCTAATGACACAACTTTTGAATTCAAAAGAGTAGACATTTAGAAGGAATTTTGGAGGAGATTTTGAATTCTTTTCCAACAGAGGGAGCCTAAAATAAAACAAGAAGATATGAAGACTTGAAAAGGTGTGTGGCATGAGAGAGAGAAAGGGGGTGTCAGTTAGAGATAGAGAGAGAAGAGGAGATTTTCTTCATGGTTTAAGAGGAGAAGGAAGGTGAAAGATTTATTCTTCAATACACTTCTAAGAGAGAATTGAGAGTGACTGTAAAGAGAGAAAGACTTGGAGAGGAATTCTAGGGATTTGCTTGAGAAGGATTGTGAGATAAGTTATATTTTTATTTTATTTTTTTTTGTAAACTTATTTTTATATATGAAATTCATGTTTTATCGTGTCCTTCTCATGAATTCTAAGTAATCTTCTTTATCCTTCTCCCTACTTTGAGATATGGTTTTGTGAAGAATAGATTTTATTTTCCAATATTTTAAATGATAATAATTTATGATGATTTAAACTTCGATCTTCATTTAATTTTTGAACTGACCAATTGAAATGTTAAAATTTGTTGATGGAGATATTTTCTTAAATAGGATATGATTTCTACAACATAGGGAGAATCACATTTGATTTCATGGGAGAGTATGTCATCCATGGAATTGGGTGCAAATAAATAGGAAAATATACTTTGTTGGATGTTGAATTAGAGATTATAAGGTGATAGATTAAAATCCCCAATTTGGCCCAGTTGATTGGAAACTAATACGAGATTGTTAGCCCTCACAGGAGGGAGTAGTGGGAGCTCTGAACTGGCAACCCGTATCCTCTCATCCTAACCATGAAATTAGGGACCAAAATATGGATTAGTCAATGTTCTTTATAGCACTCGAAAGAAAGTAAAGAATAGAATTTCTCTTATTCGGCACAAAATAGTTTATATATATATTTTCAACTGATTTCACTTTCTTCACAATCCATATACTCATATTAAAGAGGAAGGATGCTTTCTTAAATTTCAACTTTTAGTCACAACAAAAACTTTTTTTAATTTCCGTAATTTTACTTTTAAGAGTTTAGTATTTAGTTTAGTTTAACTTCTGTAGTCTTACATCTACATTTTTGTTACCATTCACTTGACTAGTTAATTTTCAAACTTCGCACTTTACTTTTCTTTTGTTTTTATCTTTATTATAAATTAATTTTCTTAATTTACTTTAGGATTTTCTAACATCCCTGTGGGATCAATATCTAGGACTCTATTAGAGCCCTTTATTACTTGAGCAATACATATACTTGCATAGAAATTAAAGAGGATTTGGTAGTTTAAAAAAGAGTTTTGAAAGATAAATTATTTACATAAAGAGTATTTTTGTTCGTATTATTTTGCATATTTGATATATATCTACCGTGTGTAATTTTGTAATATTAAAAAATATTTACAAAATTTTTACACTAAATCGCCCGAGCACCAAGTTTTTAGCGCCATTACTGGGGAAGTAATGGAAAATATTAGTATTTTAATTAAAAAAATAGTGTTTGTAGTTTTGTTTGAACATTTTATTATTTAAGTGTGTTTTCTTATTTTTAATTACCTATTTTAATTTGTTTATGTGTAGTTTAAGATCTAAAAATTTTGTACCTTATGATTCTGAGTTAGAAAGAACTGTTAGAAAAATTTGAAAACAACAAAAAGAGAAACATCAGTTTAGCAAAATGGCTTGCAATTTAAATAATGTTGAAAATGAAATGAAAATCATCAGAGACCTTTAAGAAATTATGACAATCCTACAGCATATGAAATTCATTTGAGTATTCAAATGGTTCCAATTCATTTGAGCTTAAACTTGTTATTATCCAAATGGTTCCAAACAATTAGTTTGGGGAACACCTACTCAAGATCTAAATTTACACCTTGCTAGTTTTCTAGAATTGTATGCTACATTTCAACATGATGGAGTGTCAGATGATGCCATCAGACTTAGACTTTTCCTATTTCACTAAGGGATAAAGCTAAGATGTGGTTAAACTCATTAGCACCTGGATCTATCAAAATATGGGGAGATTTATCACAAAAATTATTATCCAAATATTTCTCACCTTTAAAAACTGTTAAGCTTAGAAATGATATCACATATTTTTTTCAGTTTAAAGGGGAATCAATTTATGAAGCCTGGGAAAGATTTAAAGATCTCCTTAGAAAGTGTTCACACCATGCGTTGCTAGATTGGTTAATAATTCAAACTTTTTAAAATGGTTTGGTTGGATATCTTAGATCAATAATTGATGCTGTTACTCATGGATCATTAATGTCAAAACCATTCGGTGAAGCATATTCATTAATTGAAGAGATGGCTACAAACAATTTTCAAAGACCCACTCTGAAAGGGTAAATCTAAAAAAAGTAGCTAGTATTCATGATTCTGATGATATATCTATATTAGCTGCCCAAATAATTGTTGTATCAAAGAAGATTGATCAATATGGAATGAATTATTCTCAGACAGCACCTGTGCTTGAGGAAATCTCATTGGGACAGATGATAGAATATCAATCTTCTTATGAGACTTTAAATGAAATAAACAATCATTCTAATAACCCTTATGACAATTATTATAACCCTGGTTGGAAGAATCATACAAACTTTAATTGGAGTAACAATAGTTCTAATGCTGCAAATCCACAATGGGGAAACAACATTGCTGCGAACACATTGGGAAACTCCAACAATCAAGGGAATCAAGCTTAAAAACCTTATTACCACCAGGTTTTAATAATTTGTAGAGTAAGGAGAAAAAGCTATCAATCAAAGAATCGATATTCCAAATGGGTAGTCAATTACAAAGTTAATGAGCTTCTATCAGAAACATGAAAAATCAATTGGGATGTATTGTTACTGCACTTAGCAATAGACCTCCAAGAACATTGCCTAGTAATGTTGAAGTAAATCCTAAAAATCTAAACAAAGAGCAAATTAAAGCTATTCAACTTAGAAGTGGAAAAGAATTATAAAATAGAGTTCAACAAGAAGTTGAAGTTGAAAAAGAAGAGGTGGAAAATGAAAAATCTGGTGAAGATTTTAATTTTGAAGTAGAAAATTCTATTAAACTAATGAAAATCACAGCAAAAAGATCACCACCTCTATTTCCTTAAAGATTGAAGCAGAAGCATAGAGATAATCAATTTTTAAAATTTTTAAAAATTTTGAGGAAATTAACGATAAACATTCCATTTGTTGAAGCTTTGGAACAAATGTCAAGCTATATGAAGTTCATGATGGATATACTTAATAAGGAAAGGAAGTATGTAGATAATGAGATCGTTGCACTTAGCAAAGAGTGTAGTGCTATGATTCAAAAAAAACTTCTTGAAAAGCTTAAAGATTCTGGAAGTTTTACAATTCATTGTCCTATTGGCAAACAATTTTATGGAAAAGCTTTATGTGATTTAGGAGCCAGTTTTAATCTTATGTCGTTATCACTTTTCTGAAGGTTAGGCTTAGGAGATATTTGACCTACAACTATAACTCTTCAGTTAGTTGATCATTTGATTACCTATCCTAAAGGAGTTATAAAAGATGTTTTGGTAAAAGTCCATAAATTTATTTTTTCTGTGGATTTTATTTTATTAGATATGGAGGAAGATAAAGATAATCCTGTCATTTTAGGAAGACCATTCCTAGACACTCGAAGAGCTTTGATAGATGTGCAAAAAGGAGAACTAACCATGAGATTTAGTGATTAAGTGGTTTTGCAAAATCATTGAGATACCCTGTAAAAGAGCAAAAGATTGAATGCTTCATAATAAATATTACAAAATATTTAAGCCATGGATTTTTCTAGAAAAGTTTTGAATGAGAATTTAAAAAGGAATATATGGAATATCCAGATGAGGATAAAATTCAAGATTAATCTATGGAAGTGAGTAAAGAGGATACGTATTATGTTTAGGAAAGATTTTAAATGATAGATCCTACAGAAGGTAACAAGAATTTGATTCCATCTATATAGAAACCTCTTGAACTAGAACTAAAAACACTTCCTACACATTTTAAGTTTTTAGGAGATTTATCTACATTACATGTTATAGTATCTTCAGAATTAATTGATACACAAGAAAAAATGTTATTGGAAACTTTGAAAAGATATAAGAAAGCCTTTGGATGGGCATTAGCTGATATTTCAGTTTGTTTACATGGAATCTTATTAGAAGATCAACATAAATCAAGAACTGGTCCTCAAAAGAGATTGAATCCTATAATGAAAGAAGTTGTGAAGAAAGAAATTTTAAAATGGTTAGATGCTGGAATAGTATATCCTATTTCAAAGAGTGCTTGGGTTAGTCCAATTCAATGTGTTCCAAAGAAAGGAGGTGTGACTGTAGTGACAAATGAGCATAATGAATTAATATCAACAAGACAAGTCACTGGTTGGTGAATCTGCATATATTATAGAAGATTAAATTCATTCACCAGGAAGGATCATATTCCTTTACCCTTTTTGGAGCAGATGTTGGATAGATTAGTTGGGCATAAATATTTTTATTTTTTAGATGGATATACCAGTTATCACCAAATACCTATTGCTACATAAGATCAAGATAAAATAACATTTACTAGTCCTTGTGGAGAATTTTCTTTTCAACGAATGTGTTTTGGATTATGGAATGCACCTACAACATTTCAAAGATGTATGATGTCAATTTTCAGTTATTTGATTGAAAAAGGGATTGAAGTCTTTATGGACGATTTTTTTGAATTTGGAACTTCATTCAATATATGTCTAAATCATTTAGAGAAAGTTCTAGAATGTTGTGAAAAGACTAATCTCATATTGAGCAGGGAAAAATGTCAATTTATGGTTGCAGGAGGAATTATTCTTGGGCATAAAATTTCAGAAAATAGCATGAAAGTAGATCCTGCAAAAATACATGTTATATTGAACTTACCTCGACCTACTACAGTAAGAGGAGTTAGGTGCTTTTTAGGACATGCTGGATTTTACAAAAGATACATTAAATGTTTTTCAAAAATTACTAAACCTTTATGTCAACTTTTGGAAAAAGATACAAAATTTGACTTTAATCAAGAGTGCCTTAAAGCCTTTGAAACTTCAAAAGAAAAATTGATCACTACTCCTATAATTGTTTCACCTAATTGGGAGAAACCTTTTGAATTAATGTGTGATGCAACTGATTATGAAATTGGAGCTGTTTTAGGGCAGAGATATGATAAGATTTTTAAGGTTATATATTATGCTATTAAGACTCTTAATGATGCTCAAGTTAATTACACCACAACTGAAATAGAGTTATTAGCTATTGTGTATGCTTTTGATAGGTTTAGATCATATCTAATTGGAGCTAAATATTTTGTGCATACTGACCATTTAGCTATTAAATATTTGATGCAAAAGAAGGATGCTAAATAAAGATTAATTAGATGGATACTTCTGATGGAGAGTTTGATTTTATAGTAGTCGATAGGAAAGGGATTGATAATGAAATTATTGATCATCTGTATAGGCTAGAACAAGAAGAAATACTTGATTTTGAAAAAGAAATTAATAAAAATTTTCCTGATGAATAACTTTATGTTGTAAAAGGATGGGAAATACATTAGTATGCTGATATTGTAAATTATATTTTTAGTGGTATTTTACCATATGAATTAACAAAACAACAGGAAAAGAAATTCATTCATGATGCAAAATCTTATTTCTGGGATGATCCTTATTTATATAAGCAATGTCAAGATTTAATGATGAGACGATGTGTGCCTTAATAAGAAATTCAAAAAATTATTCAAAAATGTCATGATTCTGAATTTGGAGGATATATTGAGAATGATAAAACTGTTCATAAAATTCTACAAGTTGGATTTTATTAGCCTACTCTATTTAGAAATGTTAATATATATATTAAACATGTGATTGATGTCAGAGAGTGTGTAATATTTCAATAAGAAATGAAATGCATCTAAAATTTAATTTGGAAATTAAAATTTTTTATGTATGGGGATTGGATTTTATGGGACCATTTGTACGCTCATTCGGTAATATATACATATTGATTGCAGTGGATTATGTTTCAAAATGGATTGAAGTAATTGCTTTACCTCGACGTAATGCTTAGAGTGTTTCAAAATTTTTAATTAAAATTATTTTTTTCAAGATATGGAATGCCGAGACTAATCATTACCGATGGAGAATTTCACATTAGGAGTGCAACAGTTGCAAGATTGGTGAAAAAATATAATATAATGCATAAAATTGCAACTTTAAATTATCCCGAGACTAGTGGTTTAGCATAAGTATCTAATAGTGAAATTAAGAGAATTTTGGAAAAAAGTGTTAATCCTAATAAAATGGATTGGTCTACTAGATTGGATACTGCATTATGGGCATACACGATAGCCTATAAGACACCTATAGGAATGTCCCTTTATAGATTAATTTTTTGGAAGAATTTTCACTTGTCAGTTAAATTGCAGCAAAAAGCTTACTGGGTGATAAATGAATTCAATTTTAATTTGAAAGAAGCTGGTGAGAAAAGATTATTGAAATTGAATGAGCTTGAGGAAATTAGGAATGAATCTTACGATGAGTCAAAGATTTGTAAGGAAAAGATAAAAGAATGGCATGATCGAAAGATAATAAAAAGAGAATTTGAACCTGGATACGAAGTCTTATTATATAATGGAAGATTAAATTTATTTCCTGAAAAATTGAAGTTTAGGTGGAAAGGGTCATTTAGAGTTATAAAAGTCTAACCCTATGGGCAGTTATTATTGAAGACCCCAAGACTGGAAGAATATTTAAAGTGAATGACCACAAATTGAAATCATATTTTGATGGTCAAAGACTAGCTTTTAAAGAAACAGTAATGTTGGGTCACTGTCTGCACTATTTTTGGTGTGGGGTTTGCCCGTCAGAACTTGTCGGCCATCGGAATTGAAATCCCGTTGCCCGCTTCGGAAGGACGTTTTAAAAAATTTTAATTTTGAAAAAGATGAAGTCAAACTGACCCCATAATTTTCATAGTTTAAATGAAAGAGCGTTTTACCTCAAATCCTGTATCTA